>VMBQ01002063.1:130177-148107 GCA_007657795.1 Dreissena rostriformis | reverse complement strand
ATGTAAGTATACTTAAGAGTACCCGGGGTACATGTAAGACGTACCCGAGCCGACAATGACCAATCGAGCGTGAGTGAGGCGTTGCGTCGTTTGGTGAACAAATTTATCTTATCATAAATAATTAAAGGAGCTTGCCAATAGATTCTCAAATTGTTTAAAAAAGGTCATTAAATGTATTTTCTGACAAAACCATATAGTTGGAATAGTTACAAATAATAAAGCAGAAACAAAGTTTTATTATTAAAAAAATAAGCCGATATTAGGAGCAAAAGATACCGGTCAACCAGTGCACCACGTAGGCTGTTGTTTTTTTGGAGCTTATTTAAAACCATGTGTTAGTAATATAAATAGTTTCCATATTGTCGATGAAAAGCGTTACAAATCTGTATTAGTTTACCAATCTCAAACTGATTTTTTTCTTAGGAATGGTAAAATAATTTTGCTTGCTTCAAAAGTATGCATTCTTATTTATATATGTTACAATTTTATAGAAAATTGTAATCTTGCCAAACAACGAACAAGTCCTTCTAAAGCGATGCATACATTGAACGCTTTATGGTTCGAATGAATAACGGGCGATTTAAATGTTTGTGTTACGCAATAAAGTTATGAAATTACAAATACTGGCGTTGGACAGTTTGGAATCCCAAATATTAACATTATCATATTTTTCATTAAGAATTAACAACAATTTCCAACAATCAAATGCACTATTCAAGAACTTTCTTTAATAATTTCCAATGAAATATAAAATTGCAGTAATAAGTGCATGTCATTTTCTTGTTTACGAAAGTATAGTATGAAGAGCATGCATAAACGCTTTCTCTTTTTTTATGTCCCCCAGTCTATGCTGGGGGACATATTGTTTTTGCCCTGTCTGTTTGTTGGTTTGTTTGCGTCAAACTTTAACATTGGCCATATCTTTTGCAATATTGAAGATAGCAACTTGATATTTGGCATGCATGTGTATCTCATGGAGCTGCACATTTTGAGTGGTGAAAGGTCAAGGTTTATCATTCAAGGTCAAAGGTCAAAGAGACACCTCTCCTGCATAGTTGACAAGGATGAGTACTTAAAACATTATGCCCCATCACAATCACAATACCCAGCCTCCTGCATTAAAAATGACCACCATCTGTTTTACTTTTTCGGCTGTAAAACATTGTTTAAGGACAAATGCTTCAAGCTTCTCACTCTGGTTGCCATGGGACCAAAATGTGGAAGCATCTGTTTCCAAAGAAGGTTGTTGTTGGGTATGATGACATGGCTTGAAACAAGCCTTGGGGATATACTCAGAGAATTAAGTTGTTTTTGGTGTTTGTTGATACTGTGATTTCAATGTAGAAATAGCACAACAAACCAAAACATTGCCATGTTTAATATACCAGTGACAAAAATAAAGAATAGAGCAGCTACTGAAAAAATCAATCAATTGCCTAGTTAATTGAGAGGATTCTACAAACCTTAATACAATCCTTTATATATTATACGTCTAATCAAAATGAGGTCTTTAAAGCCCAATCAATATGACCAATATTTCACCAGTATCAGGTGATCATTCAAGCTTTTAAGGTTCAAACTGTCTTTAGATTAAAAACCCTTAAGAAATTGGGGAAAAACTCATAAAAATGTAACTTAATTTGATAGTAAATTAATGAACATCTGTGCTAGAGATAATCTTGTAATGAATGCATTAAACTTTTTTGATGCCATGATTTGAATAAATTTACGCACTTGCATTAAGCCCAGTTTTCATAGAACGAGGCTTATTTGATTGTTATTAAATCCACCATCCGCTGAAGTAACCCATGCGAAAGACGTCTGACCTCAGACAAATCAGAGAAAATTTGCTGAGGTCCGAAAATATTTCCGAATCTGTTGGATCTCGTGTCCGACAATAAAACACAACAAAATGTAAAGCTGTGGTTAAACATGAACACCAAAAACATATATATATTATATATATATATAAATGACCTTCTAATGAGCGCGTGACATGTGTTTGTTTAGGTTAGCCTGATGTATTACACGTCTTCTTATGAGATATTCCTGAGAACAATTATTAAATGTTGTCAAGCTGATAATGCAAAGACAAGTATTATTAACAAATAATTTTTTAGTTAAAATTTGAAGTTTCCTATTTTTTTCCCTACAATGTTTCTTGTTCACTTTTCCAGTCAGTGGTCATCTTGTCGTGATACATCTAAAAACATTCGGATAAATTTTTAATAAAATAAAATAACACTTGATTTACCCCAAGAATCGGTATCAAATTCCTGAAATACTACATGCACGCTATGGTCAGCCGATTCTTTTCAGCAATTATGATAATTCAATAACTCTTCTACTCCACCACCCACCCACCTGTACCCAGTGCATGCATATTACTGTTATCCCTGTACCCAGTGCATGCATATTACTGGTATCCCAATTGTCATAAATATGCAGATCCATAAAAAAACTATTTCTCCATTATGAACTTCCCCGGTTATTGTTTGGGGACCTTATGTTTCCAATCCAGTCCCCCTATCAAAGGATTGTGAAGATTTCATATTGATGACAAGGGTATTAATCTTTATAGAGCCACCACAATGGCTGCCCATAATGACTCGAAATATGGAAATTTTAGGATGACAAAGGAAAGTGAAAAGTAGCAATTTTGTACCGATGTCTCGGACTTAAATACAATTCCTTCATGACACCTCTTTCCGATAATAAATATTTTTCTTAAACGTTGCCTCAGTTCTTGGGTGACACCAGAATAAAGTCCTCTTTAAAGGGATCGTTTAACTTAAATATCCATTGTGACTTGATCGTTAAACTTAAATATCCATTGTGACTTTCTATAGTCACCATCTACTTTGGCATGACAGGCCACACAGTGCTTTTGGACAGACCCTTGGACATCAAGAGAAAATCAGAATAGATGAGGGGAACACACAAACACAATATAAGAGGGTGGAGATCCTTTTAATTTTTATTTAGATTAACAAAAATTAACGAACGTCTCAGTATCAATATCATAAGTAAAGACATAAAAGGGAACTGTTCAAAGATATGTATCTTTTGCTCCCTCAAACACATATTTTCAGTGCTTTCTGGGGGGGGGGGGGTTTGGNGGGGGGGGGGGGGTTTGGACGAAATAAAAGTTATGATATGTAGTAAACTCAAGAATCAGAACTTCCATAACTAAAAGTTGATCAACGGCTGAGCATGAAACTGTTGTATCTGCTGTATATTTATATGAAAGATACGCTAATTTAACCCTCCTCCCTAAACAATGATCTGTACATCAAGTGGTCAATTCAAATGCCCTTGACAAATCTACCTAGTGGCCAACTTCTATAGAACATCAATCTTACCCAATTAAGGAACCACCTGCCTGCTTATTGTCCATACATTTATTTCAAATTAATCAAATGACCTTCTTCAATTTCTAAAATTTCACTAGGATCAGAACCATCTGCTGTCAAGCCTATTCAGGTTTAAGTGATTTTTATACCAAAACATTAAGAATCATTGAACATTAAATTAAAAGTAAATACAAGCTCATTATAATAAATGTTCATCATATTAAAATTTGACAAAAAAAAAGGAATTATTCTTTCAAAAGAATAGCAGTTAGAAAATGACTGTGCACACAGGCTCAAAATGATTTTTTAAGAGAGTGAATTCAAGTGAAACGCATAAATAAGTAAAAAGATTAAAAAAAAACTTAGGGTATAAAGTTTTTGTCATTTAAAGCACTGTTTACTCATTATGCCTCAAGCTTAACACCAAATATGGCCGTAAATATCAGTGAGTCGCTTGTTGCTGAAAATGAAAACATATGCTGAAACAGAGAGCTCGGATTGGATAAGATTATATCTAGCACAACAGGTTGCTGAATGGAGCATAAATGGAGGGCAATTAATTGGCACAGGCCAACAGTAGTCAAAATGACTGCACACCATGACAGTGAGTTTTCAAAATTTCAAATTCAAAGGCAGGTGATGAAATCAAATCATAACAGCAATCTGTGAAATGGATGTTACTCAGTAGGAGATTTAAAAACATACTATCAGTCTACCTGTTGCAGGTTGGGGCAATTATGTAAAAGAATGTTTCTCCTAATTGGTGGTATACAGTATTGAAGACGACACATGTTGCTTTTTGCTTTACAATTATTTGTAATTATAAAAAACTTGTTTAACAGTGATTACGCATGCAGATATTGATGGTATAAATTAATCATGGTTATTACAAAATGAAAGAAAAATATAAAAAAGTTACTACATCAATTTACAGCATACAACTTAAGTAACAAGTGATAAAAAGTTATTTGTCATAAGGTATTATGTATTAATTTGATGCTATTGTACATTAAATGTGATCTGTGCTTATTTAATTTACATAAAGCTCTTTAAAATCAGCACTTTTTTAAGAAAGGAAAAACATCAACCACTAAACCACTTTTTTAAGAAAGGAAAAACATCAACCACTAAACTAAAAATTTACATTAAAGTCCCATAAACAAAAACATGCAATCAAATTTGGTGTACGGAAGAAACACCCTCCGGAAGAAACACCCTTCCCTAAAAACACCCTTCCCTAAAAACAGCACAGCGGAAGAAACTCCCTTTCTTCCGCTATGCCGTTTTTAGGGAAGGGTGTTTCTTCCGAAGGGGGTTTATCAAATTTGTCTATCCTGTCAATTCTTATCACTGTCACCCTTGTTTAACTGATAAAACAGGTCAGGCCAGTTCAGGGAGACATTTTAGAGGGCAGCTGGGCTGTCAAATTTGTCACCAACCCCCGACCTCACTGACTGTGTAGGGCCCACCATTCTCCCATCAACACTCTGGTTGCAAGGCCAATGTAAGGTGGGTGGAGAATGTCACACTTACACTGCAATACTGCCCTCAGCTGCCAATATTTTCCCCTGGGTTCATAGAAGGCTGTGTGCTCTCTCCCAGTTGGGCAATTTTACACCCATATTGCAACCAGAAGGCAGGTGTGTCTTGCCATATCCCATCATTAGCATACCCTGCATTATAATGGCTATCTAATAATGTACCCACTTTGGTGAAGAATGTGATAATGATGAATTAATAATGTTTGCAACAAGAATATTACTATGTGTTAGGTGAATGTGTTAATAATGAATTTATAATGTAAGCAACAAGTACATTACCATGTTCTCCAATCCATACTTCAACATGGGAATATAGTATGTAATTTTGTTCACATTTTTACCTTTTTAAATGCTTTTTTTTAAATGAGATTTAGCCCTCTTAAAAGTTTGCAATAATTTACCAAATTAATAAACTGAGGCATGAAATCATGTTATATTTTGATGGGTTAAACTATTTTGAGTTAAACAACATCTTAAGCTCAAACAATGCAACATTTTGTCCATGTTTTTAAATGAATAAACATTCATTCATTCTATTTTAATTATTATGCCTAGAGCCAAAAAATCAATTTTGCAGCATATTACAGAAATAATTATTTCATTTGATTAACAATCAATTGTCTGGAGGGCCAAACGCAAAGACTAAATGAACAAATGTGGCAAAAAACGATTTAAAAAATGTATGCATTTTGAGACTAGCTAAAAACTAATTAATACCATGTTTTCCCATGAACAGACAAAGAGAACAACATACAATTTAACAAAATATTCTGCCTTTTTAGACTTTGCGGGCTTATGAACGATTTAGCAACATCATGCCATATGTAATCAGTTTTTAAAATGACTTAATGGCTTATTTAATCCCATTATGTAACAAGATGTGACCGATAAATGCAATTTATCTCAAATATGACAACATTCAAACTCCATTAATTTACATTCATGTGACACTTGTTCATACCCTTAACAATATTTCACAATGAAAAAACAACAAATGTCAAGGTTGATGAGAGCCAAAGAAAAATTGTTATGCCAAGGATTAACTGATTCAAGGACTTGTGAAGCCTGAGTGATTCAACCACCGGAAAGGTGACAATAATGTTTCATGACACCTTTAAAATTAATTGCACAATATCAGTGTACTTACGCCTTTGAAGAAAAAGAAAAAGTTGGGAAATAACTTAAGCTTAAGATGCTTTATCTATTTAAGAAAAAGAAAATGTTGGGTAATGACTTCAAACTGAAAGGTCCGTAAACCACGAATGACGAAAAAAGAAAAGTTCTAAAATACCGTATTTTTTTACAATTATTAGTTCAATTGATTAAAATATCACGACTAGTATATAACAATACTACGGTATTTGGTGGTCTACGTTGAGCTAATATTACAGAAAGAGGGCAGATTCATTTGAGTTATTGGTCAGTGGCATAATAACTCTTAAAAATATTGGGTCAGCGCCTCCAATGAAATTTTGCAACAATGGCATAATACAAATCATTTAATATTCTAACGACCAGCAAGACCGACAAACAATTCTCTTCAATGAACTGGTACAAGCATAACACTGTCACACCAGGTTTTGCATGCCAATATTTTGTGCATGCCAATATGTTATACACTTGCATTTTATTCACCTGTATGCCAATACGTTTCCTAAACCAAAATTGTCAACTTTGCACTTAAAAAACATCAGTGGTGTAAATGCCAATGCAGCCCTTTCACTTTTTCAAACACCATAACCCACCCAACAAGTACCGATGGCTAATTACCCTAATTACCACCACTCCCGGCACAAAATTGGGGTTTTAAGTGTGAAAGTTTTTTTTTATCTTATACATGTATTATGAAGTAAGAACAGTTTACCCCAACCCCTTGGAAATATTAGAGAAGACTGGACCCCAGGTACCCAGTTCATGTACACACCCAGGGTGTTGGTGAGGGTGGGGGGGGGGCATCTGACACACCCAGTGATCACATCACTTTTGTCCTAGTATTTTCCCATTTGGGCTGTCACAAATCACTAAAGCATGGTTAAAGAATCAACAAAGATGTTTAATTAAACTCATACAAAAATGTTTGTACTAATTTGCTATGTTCCCAAAGCTGATGAAGGTCATACAGATTTAATTCTAAATGCCAACACAAGTTTTTTCTGTGGAGTGTAACAGTTTCAATAATGTCCTTAATTCTTATGAAGTCTGAAGTATTACAAGAAAGGGTTTTTGAATGCGTCCCTTGCTTTCATTATTCTTTATCATTTGTGTTATCAAAGATGCATGTACATGTATAATAGATAACTTTATTACAGTATCTAAAGTGTGCTCAAACATGTGCGAAAAAAAAAATCAAAATGAAAGATATCATATTAATGGCTTATATTAATGTATATTATAGCCCTCAGGGAAAGCACAGTGTCTGGAGGACTAATTTACATCCAGATTGATAAGGGGTTTTATTATGTACACAAATTAAGCGTGATTCTTGATAAACTGAAATGGCTAAGGGGTGATTCTTGATAAACTGAAATGGCTAGGGGCCATTCTATTTTCTTTTTATTATAATTTTTTCTCACATTTATTATTCCCATCAGTTCATGTAAGCTATGTATGCAATAGCATACCACTGAGTGTGTGCATAATTAGTGTATTTTGATGTAGAAATATATAACTTATAATTATTCATTGTACACATAACTTATTTTCACAGTCAAATCATACTGGGTCTCAATGTCCACCTGGTAAAATTGGTCTTTATGTTTTAGCCATGGTGCAAAAGGTGTTGAATGTTTACAGCAAGCTCACGCCAAACAGGTCAATGTGGTGTCAAACAAGCCACGTTAACACCTGCACCAATTACTGCAGACCCGCTAGCACACGCCCGAACTCAACGAAAGTCTGCATTTCACCTGACATCGTCACCGTCTTCCAACGATTTTTACATCTTGCTTAGTTCTCGAATGACATCCAGCGTAATAATTGAGCAATTATCAGACAGGGGACACTTCTGTGGGCCCAAAGACCCCTAAAATGCAGCCCCTATCCCCTTACAGCTGGCCCCTTGGTGCACAATCTGTCCCCTACTGGGCTAATCATGCGTTCCACATGTTGCAAGTGTAAAACCCAGGCCTTAGGTATTGTCAACCAGAGTCCTCAGTGCACCCCGACTCATTAACTGTGTGACCTCTTATTTATCTTTGTTTTTGTTAACATTGCAACCTGCTTGTGATGCATCATTATTTTCATCACAGGGTATTGCGGTGTAAACATGTCTGCTGCGGGAATCAAGCAATACTAGGACCTTGGGCAAACATTTCATTTTATGGTCATTCAGTTATAATTGCAACTTGTTTGCAGTTCCTAATATTTTATGACAACAACTGAAGAGGTGTAAAATGAACAAACAGCAAGTTCCGATATTTAAGTTCCCTAGTGACTAGTGTGGAGCTAAGAGAACTGCATTTATCATAGATGACATTCATGCAGGGAACAAAAGTTCCACTCTTCTACTCCTTTTGACGAGTCAAATCTTTTAAGGACGAGCGAATTTCCCAAAAGCTCTCGTCTGAAAGAACGAGCGAAAAAAATCTGATTGCACAGGAAATAAACCAACAATTAACTTAATCAACTGGGGGTTTTCCCCATAAGATGAATATGACATATTTGTGATCAGCTGTCATGCATAATCTGAGTAAACATTGCAGTAATGATATAGGAAACCAGCTTTTTTTATCATGCATTAATCATTTTTATTATTTTGATGCCAAGGTTTGGACTAAATTAAAATTATCCACACATTTCAACATATTCTGTTTATTGTCCAACCTCACCAGAGAAAATTGAACTTTGATCAGCGACACAGACCCATAAGGCACAAAAAAACAAAAAGCAACACAAATTAAACTGGCATCACTGATTTTAAATTAAAAATAAGTATGCATCATAATGAAATTATAAGCCTGTTTCATTTAAATGGTATATAATTTACCCCAAAAAGCATTGCATTTGGAACGAATTCTTTGGAAGACACACATGTTTGCAAATAAACATCTTCTATTGGTCCTGAGGTGCAAACTTTTATTTAAATGACAATGGTTGTCTTCATATTCTTTGAACTTCAAAGCCCCTGATCACTGTTCACAGAATATATTTGTGCGAAAAATGTACAAAGGCTACAATGCACCAACTTCTTGTAGTTATTATCTGAATAGTCAGGCTAGTGGGTGGGGCAATGCAGTATCAGATATATAGTTTTTCCTATTTGTTATTCTAAGTAAAGGAAACAACATCCGTTGTTCACTGATTTATTCCTCTGATCAAAGAGTAAATTTTTTGAATTTAATCAGTGTTTAACTTTTGCAGAAATGAGTGCACCACTATAATCTATTATAAATAAAAGGTTATAGGTCAACATCACAATTCAATAGTAAATAATCTGAATTTTTTGTAGCCTTTATTTACAATCAGAGAACTAGATAATCCTATTAAAAAAAACTGTTCCAAACAATTGTTTTTATTAATTGCATACTTAATGCCAATCAAGGACAAAGAGCTAGTGTGAATAGATGCAATTGGGAAAGATACAGTAAGTACCATTTAAATTTAGAATTTGGAAAGAAGGGACCTTAAGACATACCACCTCTAAGCCACTTTCATACAAATTCCTCGTGACTTGGAGAACCTAGTTCAGATGTGCCCCGTTGAAATATTTCTGATGGAGCCTATGATTAAAAGGACATTATAAGACCCTTCTAAAAGATTGCATATCTAAATCCTACATTATTAGTATGAAAAGGAAATATTTTAAGAAGTGAATAAGATTTATAAAGTATGCAGTTATTCTTGGTCTGATAACCTAGAAATATGAGAAATTATCGGCAATTGAAAATCTTATCAACCTCATACTAATATTATTCCACTTACAAACTGGGAGAAAAGAATGCCAACCACAAAATAGAATGCCTCAGACATTTACAAACCACTTATTCAAGGTGGATGACCAAAGGAGTAAATTAGCGGTGTACTTCAGAAGGCTACAACAAACTATTAAATCATGTGGAAAATAGCACCCACACTTCAGTTAATTGAATCCATTATAACTTGTGGGGATAAGCGATTTTCCAAATTCCCATCCCTTTGTAGGCTGAGTTAACCTTACCTAACTTCACTTGAACTTGTTTGCTGGAGCCCTTGATCTATCTTGTGTGATTGATGGACTGGAAACAAGTAGCCCAAGGTGGTGTGTAGCCGGATGTGGCTCAAACGGTTTCAATGAAGACAATCAAGTAACCCTCCAATCACTCAATTAACCTTTCACCGAGTAATTGGGCAATTGTTGTGTAAATAATGGCTCTCATGCAACTAATTGGAGCTATTCAATAAAGAGTTAGTAAAGACAAATAAATTCTGGTCAATCACATACTGGCCACCACAAAAAGAATCAACCTTTAAAACTGTTCTCTTATTTGTTACAAAATTGATGCTTGGAATAATTTTGCAACCAGTGCACAATACTGGAACACCAGGCACGAATTTTGTTATATATTGCTGATTTATTTCTTACAGAATAATGAATCAAAATATCCAGCAAATATGTATCATTGTGGTGAAAAGACTGTCCATCTTAGACATGTGTTGCATGTTCTTATTGGACCAGTAACAATTATTATCAGTCTGTCAAATACCTCATATTGGAAGACAATTTTCGTAGGCCCAGTTTCCAGTCAGTGGTCAATCTTGACAATAATCCACTACAATCCATTTACTTCTCAAAGCCCCTGTGTACCTGACAATGGACCCTTTCATGTCCATCAGCTCTAAGACCTTGGTGTAACCAGATCAAAAGGATGTTCTCTAAAAAGATGATCAGCCTAATTAGATAATAATCATGAATAATTAGGTCTTAACAGGAAGAGCATGGCTATAAACTAGCCCTGAGATTGACCTCAAGTGACATAAAAATTGGGCCATTTGTCATATTTCTTTGATATTTTGTTAAAGACCATCATGAAATTTGTATTAATGTTTGTTAATGTATACAAGTGATTGATGCAAGTGTCTTGGTCTTGTTGCTCAAAGGTAAAGAATGTTTCTAAATGTCTGTGTTGCCATCTCATTATAATTATTAACAATATCAACATCTATAAAGGTTGTAATTAATTTAACTGAAATGTTCATTGTAATGTTTTAAGGATGGCCAGCCAGTAACTTCTCTTGTAACATTTTGAAATAGAGTACCCCTCTAATGTCTTAGCTTTTAGAAATCATTCCAAACAGAATTCAATTCAACACTATCTCAAATAAAACATTAATGTTTGTTTCCCCCCCCCCCTCCAAATTTGACACCTACATAATACACTATCTTGTTAAAAGGAAAACTACAATGAGACGACAACAATGATATATCATTCACACGAAAATAAAATATCAAACAGAGAAACACAGTGCCAACCACCATAGCAACCAGGCGCTGTAAAAAAAAATTTCGACTGTTAAATTTGATTTCAACAAGTACTTGAAAATTCTATTTGCCATCTGCTTCATACTTTGTATCAGTATTCATTAATGACCCATTTTGGAAAGAAAAGTTTCCTTGTAAACATCAAGGTAATAATCAAATTCAGTTAATTACATTACTCTTAAGTTTTTCATTATTTTTATTTTTTGTCAAGTGACTGCAGGTCAAAGTTTAGACTATTAACACAATCTTTTCTTCATACAAGTGAGAAGTGAAGGTAACAAGCTGAACATATATTGTTTCTTACACAATTGATGGCCAAACCCACAAGTTTTTTTGAAGGACTTGTTGCCATTATTGGCATGCAGAATTTGGCATCTAACCTTTGTTGAATATTTTTTCACCTAAATTAGAATTTGATCACTAAACTTTCGAACAAACTGTCACCTGTCACAAACTGTAAGTGTCATGTAACCTTTAAATATGTAAATGAGCTCTTCTGACAATAAATTACTCCACTCAATATTGAACTATGAAATTGTATGAAACACGACTGTAACTAAAGAAGGCAACCTAATTAAAATTCAGAATTCCATTTGAAAAATAAAACAATGATAGCATAAAATATACAACCATAGTAGAATAAAACTGAAAGAAGGGAGCAATTGCTGATGCTGAAAACCAATTAAAATGCCTTAGTTGCAATCAAACTGCATTAAATGCAAGACTTGCCATGCTAATTCCATCAGGCCCAAGTTGAATGGTGTCCAGTATTTTTATGGTATTTAACTTCAATAAAACCGCTGTGTGCCCTGTCCCCCTTCAAGAGAGTCAAGCAGCATAAGAATTGTCACATTATTTTCACAATCAATTCCCCAAAGTCCATGAAACAGGGGGCTTCTGGGCTCTGGTTTCATGGCTATATTCACCCTGGACATTCAAGTGTCAGATGGGTCCTTCAATCCCATGCACAGATGTGCTGCTACATTATACTATGCAATTTCAAATAAGGAGATAAGATTTTATTTCCATGACTGCTTTACCTGGTTGCATGTTCGAGAGGCCATGCAACAATATCGGTAAGTGAACCCTGACGGTAAAACAAATTAACTCCAACAAAACAAACATTGCATGGGTCAGCAGACTTCCATGCCATGGCAGTTGTTCTTGCAGCAAGGAACAGAACTGTCCAATTTTAAATGGTTGGCTTCAGAAGCAGTCCACTGAGCATTAATTGAAAACCAGTCAGGGCAAAATGGGGAAAATAAGTGAAATATAAATCAAATCTGGCAGGTGAAATTGGGCCCAAAAAGCTTCTTCAAAACTTGGACATCCCAAATGTCAGTGGAATTTGAAATAATGAGTTGAAAGAACCACACAGTGTGAAATCCTGTCTGGAACTACTGAGAAATAAATAAACAAAATGTCATCTTCTTCATTGATGTCCTCCAATTTTGTTTGAAGTCTTGCTTGTTTAACACACTAAAATTTATACAACCATTAAGCAAAACCTGTTTCACGATGACACAACAGGATGGTATCAGAAATATTCAAATTAAAAGTGTGCCCAAAAAACCTGATGATAACAATTTTATTACCTTTGCCATTATGGTGGCATAAAAGACTCATAAAAGTGTCAATTAACAATAAATTCAATGTGTGGGTTTCCAGCTTGACCCTGCAATAGGGACCCAGCCCCTTCTGGTTATCCTGACCCTCTGCATTAAATCAGAGGGCTCTGTGGCAATAGGGACCCAGCCCCTTCTGGTTATCCTGACCCTCTGCATTAAATCAGTGGGGTCACAGAGCCCTAAATGCCCTCTGACCCCTTCAAACCATGACCCTGCCTAGGGCCAGCACTAATTGATCAAAACATATTTATTTCACAAAATGAACTCTTAAAACCAAATGAGAGCTCTTTTGGTACAAAAGAAACTAATATTGCTTAAAAATTTGCATTTTCACTTTAGAATTATAAGTAAGGGCCACAAAAAGGACCAATTGCTTTAAACACTAGGTGCATTGTGTGAATTGTAATATACAGTGTTTTGGGGTTCATAATGTCAGCACTAATTTGATGTTAAGAGTGGTTTATGGGCAAGGACCTGAAAAGGGGCCCAGCATTAAATGAGCCCCAGTGTTCCTGTTTATTGATATAGGGTGTGAACAATGTAGGAATAACTGGCTGTTGATGCCCCTCGTCGGTACCTGTGATATATGGCCAGGAACCTGTGTGGAGCCCTTTCATGTCCCCAAATTCACAGGGGCCAGTGGGTGCTCAATGGCCCCAGTCCTTTGGACATTACTAGGGTTTTCATAAGTCTCTCAGGAAAACAAATTAACTGTCAGCCTTAATCTGTTTTAAAGTAATGCGACTTGGCTAAAACTAAACATCTTTGAACATTTGCTTGTGTTTTATTACATGTTTAAAGGAATATTATAGACCTAAATTTACAACCATAACAAATGACTGCCTTAATGTTAACACTCACTGGTTATTTCAAACACACATACTGCCAAATGCAAATAACATTTTCATACATTTGACTTTATTTTAATCTTATTTAATAAATATATATTTATTTCATGTCTGTTTTAATTGAAATGATGCCATGTCCACATTAAGCTGTTTTAATCCAGACATGTTCAAACATGTATTCTTCAATATTACATTTTGCAAATTTGTGAAAAACAGACAATTGTGTTACTACTTAAAGGTACCTTCATGAAGATTTACAGGATTTTACTAAAATTACCAGACAATCTGTGCAGAACCGGTTTAACCACGCTGTCACATTTCCAGACAGGAAGTGTGACAGATTTGTAATCAAGCACACCCTCACTACTTCCTCTTCAGACAAGGGAAATGAGTCTTGTAACTTGTCCTGCTTCTGTGATTAATGATATAATTAATCTGTGAATTCCACCATCAGGGCTGGACATTTCACTTGAAAGGGGTCATAAGTCTCTGCTTATTAGGGGCCAGCAGCCATGTGTACTGCTGGACTCTCACTTATATTGAGGGCTGCATTGTTTAAAGTGGACTGGTCAAGATGTGTGCATCATTTAGAAGGTTGTTGTAAATTGCACTTGATGACAATGGTCACCAATTGTAAAGGCCATACAAATGTCTTGAGACATTCAGATTTTGAAAGCGTAAAGCGTCGTCTCTGATTAGCCTGTGTAGTCCGCACAGGCTCATCATGGAAGACACGTTCCGCATGGACGGGATTTTCGTTTATTAGAGACTTCTTTTAAATGAAAAATTCCATAAAAGAGGATAGTTTTGTTCCTGATAAGCCTGTGCGCAACTACGCACATGAATTAAAACCGGTTTTCCCAGAGCGAGACTTAGCTTTGGATCCTTGTCCGAAAAAAGTAAATGGAAAATGTGTAAATAAGGTAAAAAGGTTAATGGCACTTTCTTGATGCCGGTAAAATGTATCAAAGACAAACTGCACTTTCTTGATGTCAGTGCAATGTATCAAAGGCTAATGACACTTTCTTGATGTCAGTACAATGTATCAAAGGCTAATGGCACTTTCTTGATGTCAGTACAATGTATCAAAGGCTAATGGAACTTTCTTGATGTCAGTAAAATGTATCAAAGGCTAATGGCACTTTATTGATGTCAGTACAATGCATCAAAGGCTAATGGCACTTTCTTGGTGTCATTACAATGTATTAAAGGCTAATGGCACTTTCTTGATGGCAGTACAATGTATCAAAGGCTAATGGCACTTTCTTGATGTCATTACAATATATCAAAGGCTAATGGCACTTTCTTGATGTCGGTACAATGTATCAAAGGCTAATGGGATTTTCTTGATGTCAGTACAATGTATCAAAGGCTAATGACACTTTCTTGATGTCAGTACAATGTATCAAAGGCTTATGGCACTTTATTGATGTCAGTACAATGTATCAAAGGCTAATGGGACTTTCTTGATGTCAGTACAATGTTTCAAAGGCTAATGGCGCTTTCTTGATGTCAGTACAATGTATCAAAGGCTAATGGCACTTAATTGATGTCAGTGCAATGTATAAAAGACTAATGGCACTTTATTGATGTCAGTACAATGTATCAAAGGCTAATGGCACTTAATTGATGTCAGTGCAATGTATAAAAGACTAATGGCACTTTATTGATGTCAGTACGATGTATCAAAGGCTAATGACACTTTATTGATGTCAGTACAATGTATCAAAGGCTAATGGCACTTTCTTGATGTCAGTGCAATGAATAAAAGGCTAATGGCACTTTCTTGATGTCAGTACAATGTATCAAAGGCTAATGGCACTTTCTTGATGTCAGTGCAATGTATCAAAGGCTAATGGGACTTTCTTGATGTCAGTACAATGTATCAAAGGCTAATCGCACTTTCTTGATGTCAGTACAATGTATCAAAGTCTAATGGCACTTTATTGATGTCAGTACAATGTATCAAAGGCTAATGGCACTTTCTTGATGTCAGTACGATGTATCAAAGGCTAATGACACTTTATTGATGTCAGTACAATGTATCAAAGGCTAATGGCACTTTCTTGATGTCAGTGCAATGTATNCAAAGACTGAGTCCAAAGCAAAAATGTATGTCCTTAAACTATGTCACGAGCTCAAATAAAAGAAAGAACTTGTTACTCCTCTACAAGCCTTACTTATTACATATCATTGATGAAATATATTAAGAACGTACATCATCAAACAATCAAGACCAGCGTCGCATCAAGGTTATGTGTGTTTGTACACGTGTCACAAGGTCAAATATTTGCAAAACTTTGTCAGCATTATAGTAACCACATTTATAACCTAATCTTGATAAAACATTATCAGAAGTTTTATCTTGAGAGTATGCATGCCAAGTATTTATGTTTGTCACGTGTTTAAAAAAAACTTAGTCACCACGTCAAGCATCAATTGTACCACCCTAGACGCCATAGTCATGATTTAGTAATGATTTAGTTATGAGGGCAATATATCTAAACAATATCTTGACGAAGTTTGAATCCGGATCAAATGTGTTTACAAATCAAGTCAACGTTTCAAATATTTGACACAACACTACAACCATATTACCACTCTACAATTCACATGTATGAACATGGTCAGAATGTCTATCTGACAATATCAGGGCCATGCTTGAATCTGGGTCGCTTTGGTACAAACACAAGGTAACCGGGTTACGTCTGCTAAAATTGGTGTACCATGAATTTAGATGAGCGCTTTATAGCTTTAATGATCCTCTAGTGGGTATTTCTAATAATTGTGTTATTTACATAACGCACAGCCCATAATTGTATATAGATCTTTAAATATTTTTGCAATATCAAATACGTGTCGTATTTTATTAAAGCTTGTATGTGCGTCTTTTCATCCATGCATAGGTCTGCCAATACATACGATTCGCTTTATAAGACCTTTATCAATTGATACAAATCTGATTAACTGTCAGGTAAAATCTTAACTCTAACTCTTGATAACGAATTTTGAAGAACAGACAATTAGTAAGCGCAACACGAGTCTTATTCGGGCATAAGACTAAAATGTAAGCGAGTCCTTTGTCAATCTCTGTTTTATATACAAGTAACGCAAAGCATGTATAGTATTCGTTTAAAGCAAGTGTCATATATAATCTATGTCTCGCGTAATAGATATCAATCGAAAAACAATTCGTGTAGTGTATTACCTGCATTCTTATCGCTAGAGGTTGATCCCGTCTGTACTTCGACCGCCTCGATGGAGTTTTTCTAACACCAATATTGCGCGTTGAACAGGGATTAAGTACCTTAATTAAATATATGAATTACATGAAAAGTATAATAAACCATGTGTTCGATACAAAATATAGTGTTTGGATCTAACATGTTCATTACCATTTAACGTTTTATAATAAAATGAATCATTTGAAAGTCTGCTAATTTGCTACACGGGAATATAATAATGTTCATTTCCATCTTGACTATTTGACTTGACTAAAAAGCTTGTTAAACAAGCACCGGGACAGAATACCGATGTTTATTACCGCAGTAATGAATGCTTACACGACACGTATTACGAGCCTTATAAGATTTTATAAATAATGTGTCTATATTTCTAATGCATGCGTTTTTGTTAGCGTTAATTAATCGTAACCGTTTAAATGCCCAGGATTTATTCATCATTTGAGTGAAAATTAATTTCAAACAAAACTCGTGGAAAAGTTTGTAAACTTTAATATTTATAATGTACTTCACTTGAGGTATAACTGGGATACACAATATAGACATGGCAAATATTTAAACTCAATTACCGCTGATTTTAGTGAGAATATATTACCTGTTTTTTTTCTCAAATTTCCAAATTGAAAACTTTTTTTTTTAAATGGCTTGGTCAAAATATGTTTCAGAATAACCAATAGTTTTTTATTCCTCTTTGGGATAATAGCCTTGTGCAGTAAAGGAAGAATAACACTGATTATTGCAATTTTTCTAATAAAAAAGCACATACTTTGTTCCTTGTCCCCGTTTCCCGAGTTAAAGCCGGCACATCATGTAAGCTATTCACAATCCTAATCGTATCAGGTTCTACTTCCATCCCATGAA
>VMBQ01002063.1:45177-125177 GCA_007657795.1 Dreissena rostriformis | reverse complement strand
TATACAAGATATTCGGCGTACATCCTGATTATTAAAATAAATATTGAACATTTGCGTTTCCCAATAATTCTATTGAAAACAAAGGTTTAATTAATGTTGTTGTTTGTTGTTGTTGTTGGTCGCATGCATTCCACCGCATACAATCTGTGTTATATAGTGTATTGCATAGTTATCACCGCATACAATCTGTGTTATATAGTGTATTGCATAGTTATGTTTTTGTATACACAAATTGTAATTCGTGTTACACAGTTTATAAATCAATACATAGTACACATCACATTCCTTATGCCTCTTCATACACTTATATATGGTAGTATTTGCGTGATATAAGACATTACATGCATGAATTCAGAGAGTTTGATCTGGAATAGTTGCATTTCAAATAGATCCCCACCCTATTATAGCCGAATAAGGGCCAAACTGCCTTCCGACTTCAAATCATATGCAAATTGGTTCACCGAGTAGCGTTAAAATGCTACATTAAGTTAGAATTCAACGTCAGGGACTCTGTGACCCACTAACGCAACAGTAGTAAAGTAAACGCACATTTTAAACAGTGTGCACGAGAAATCGTGCGCTCATATTATATCGAACCATTTCTAAATTGCACTCTATATTTCGAGGTAAAAGTTACATTGATTTCCTTTAATATTATAAGAGAAATCGAATTGCATAATGTAAATATTTCACATATTAGACTGTTCATTATATTTGCTTTCATAAAATCTCATCGTCGACGTCGTGATTACGTCACCGTTGATGTTGGAAATCTCGAAGTAAAACGTGTCCCCATTGAGCGCGTCCTGCCATGACTTCACGGTTATGACGTCACCTAATTTACTTTCTTTCTTAAACGTCACTTCCATTCTCCGTAAGGCAAGATTATACGCGTCCCAACCACTTCCGTAATTCCCGGCAATCATGTTTTCACACAGCGAATCGATGCAAACTCGAGAGTACGTACTGTAATTGGTATGACGATTCTCATCCGTGTCGCTAAAACGAATAATATGCTGTGACTTAAATACGCCAACTTGAGGTTTTGTTGGGATCGTGTATTCTACCCTCTTCTCATCAACATCTGAGATTATTTTTCTCCGAAACCACTCCGGATACGGCGTCGGTTTTCTTGTTACGTAATCGACGTTGACGTCAATACCAGAGATTTTCGCGAACAGCGTTCCCGACGTCGCATGAGAAACTGTCTTCTCGAAACAAGACGATGCTCGTTTGACGTATTTTAAGCGGGTGTCAACGACCAAGGGGAACTTCCGGCCTTGGACATCGTAGAACGCGCGCTCAACGTCGAGGGCGACGTTTAGGGCGTACAACATTGGGATGAACACGGCTCCGTCCGCTCCCGTTGTCGGCCAATCGGCGTCGGATGTCGAAAAGTATCCTGAAGATACGGAGTCGAACAACTTCAGAAGCGACAGTGGCGAGATTTTGTCACCTGAAGAGAAGAGGTTGTTATATATCAGCGATTTTTTGTGTTGCCCAATTGGGAAAAGTACCGGTACCGCGTCAAAAAATAGCGCGTAAAAAAACTGAATGTGGGGAAATTCGCGGCGTGAAATTGGGAATAATGTGTATTTTTTAATTGCTTGGTACTTAATTGCACAAATCCATCTTAATGTTCATTTTTTCGGGTATTTTTTATTTAATGTTCAGTTTCAGTGCTCATTTTATTGGTTCACTTTCATGCAATGCGCTTTTGGAACAAAATTGACGAAACTTTTCTTCATTTTGGAAATTTTTCAGACAGCTATTGGGAAATTGGTATTTTACCTCAATTGGAAAGTGCCCTTTATGGGTTCTTTATAAAAAAGGAAAAAAAGTCACTGTAAATGTTACAAGGGGTGTTTTGATCTGCGATGATATGGTTATCAGAATGTGTCATTTACAAAATGTCCTCTCGAATAATGAGGCTATACTTTTATTTCACATTTAACTAATAAACGGAACATCATAGAAATATGTTTATACAAGAGGATCATGAGAATCCTTGAACGCCCATCCGGGATACTGGAGCTCTGTGATGTACTGAGTCGCGTTCTGAGAAAACTGGGCATAATGCATTGTCACCCCAGATTAGCCTGTGCAGTCCGCACAGGCTAATCAGGGACGACAATTTCCGCTTTTATGGAATTTTTCGTTGAAATGATGTTTCTTCTTAGCGAAAATCCAATTTAGGCGGAAAGTGTCGTCCCGGATTAGCCTGTGCGGACTGCACAGGCTTATCTGGGATGACACTTTACGCACATGCATTTTGTCCAGTTTTCTCAGAACACGACACTACTACTCGAGAACCCTGGTTAATATCTCCTGTTCATGAAAGCGGTATGTGGTAAATTTTGACAAAGCTTCTATTACAAAATATACTATAAAAAGCGCACTTACCCATTATTATACAATATATATCATCCGCGCTCTGGTAAAACGGGGCTTAATGCATGTGCGCAAAGTGCCGTCCCATATTAGCCTGTGCAGTCCGCATAGGCTAATCAGGGGCGACTCTTTCCGCCTTAACTGGATTTTCTCTAAGAAGAGCCTTCCTTTAAACAAGAAATACAATACAAGCGAAAAGGGTCGTCCGTGATTAGCCTGTGCGGACTGAACAGGCTTATCTGGGACGACACTTTACGCATATGCATTAAGTCCCATTTTCCCAGAGCGATGCTCATATCCATTACTACACAATAGTGATCTACTCGCCTGAGACATCGAGCGCTTCGTAAGGGAACGAGGGCACAGTCGCCCGGATATGACCCGCGCCCAGGTCCTCCCAGTCATAGTTGAGGTAGCGACGTAGCCCTGCGATGCGTCGCCTGAATACATTACGTGCAATCCTTAAGAACGTATTAGCCGCAATCAGGGAAAACTGGGCTTAATGCATGTGCGTTAAGTGTCATCCGAAATAGCCTGTGCAGTCCGCACAGGCTAATAAGGGACGACATATTCTGCTTTTATGGAATTTTTCGTGAAAAGGAAGTCTCTTTTAAACAAAAATCAAGTTTATGTGGAAAACACGAAAATACAAGAAATCGCGAAAGTGTAGTGACGGAAACATAATTTCGATGGCCGTAACGGAAGTCCGTACAAGTGTTCCTTTTCTTCAGTATACTAGTGCAGCAAAGTAGTGCATAAACATTAGAAGCGACTTTTGGACGTTCGGGAGATTGGTTTCATTATACACAGTCATGTACGAATAAAATTCAAGAAAGGTAACTCTTAAAGGCTTAAAAATGGTTGGCAATATGGTTTGAGTTACTTCCCTTCAATTTTATGTATGACTGGCAATTTTGCTGTAAACGTTATGAATAAGTCTCTCATAATTCATTTTATGAATGGCCAATGTTTTATCTATAGGTTTTATGTTTTATATATGCATTGTGAAGATTGTAAATATTGGATGAGACTATAATAAACAAATAAACTAAATAAACTAAACTACGAAAAAGGAGAAAACTCGAATGTTCTACGAACAGCTCTAAGAGCAAGTATGGGCAACTCTAGTACACATTTTAACTGACTAAACAAAGTATTGTATTTTTGTAGATACTTATAATATCCTAGTTGCAATAATCTAGCAATAATCCAACTCCCAGCTATTGACCCTCCGGGTCGCTTAACGTATGTTCTCATAAAAGCTCAAAGCATTCAAGAAGATTTATATCATATCCATACGTAAACGTGTGTTATTCGACATGCATAAAAAGTACATTAAAAAGCGTGGTTGTATAAACCGCAAGGCGATCGTTTATGATATCAACAAAACACTCTTACCTAATCATGTTTTCTGAGCTCATCTTTGCTTACTTAAGTTACACTGACTCCTTAAAATTAATACACTACTACTTTGTCATGCAATGCATAATTTCACGAATAAACGTTACAGTAATTTGAAAACCCAGCAAAGGTCATAAAATAGTGCGTCGTTGTAAACTGTTTATAAAAGGTAAGGTATCGTTTCAGTAGTTCGAATATTGACGAAATATTCGTTGAAGGTTTGGTATAATCATTCAGCGGAAAGATAGGGTGATCCTCAAGATGCGGAATTAACAAAAGAAAGTTGATTGTTTTGTTTACAAGCATGATAATATTTTTATATTTTAGTTTATTATAAAACATTAATGAAAAACGTTGCTACAAATGCAAACAAAAGTTATATTATGTTCAAAACTTGATTTCATGAAAAGAGCTGGGATGTTGGGAACATATACAAAACTGATTCTATAACTACATGTATGTCACTTTTTGTACAAATTTAGTCATTTTTTTTTTCGAAATACATCTTATATTAAGAAGAGAATTTCAAAGTAATTATAAAGGCGAAAAGTACACCTTTTGAGCAGGAGAGTGGGCCGAAATAAGCCCTAACAACATCAATGTTAAGGCAGTGTGTTTTCACCATTTTGGGAATGGGGCCGGATCCCTTTGGATTGGGAAAAATCGCGGCGTTTTGACTAAAATTGGGAAATTAGCGTTGTTGTTGTTTTGCTAACAAATGCTTCAAAATTGAGAAAAGTGTTTTCCATAGTAAATTTAACTAAGTTACAACTTATAGAGGTGGATGGGAGATAAATTAAATGTTGAGATCTAAAAAAATAAAATGTTTTTAGGTCCCATTTGGGAAAAATATATACTTTGTATCCGTTGGGAATGGGGCCGAATACCGAATTTGAACTAAAAAAACGCTGTAAAGTATTGAAGAATTCGTGACTTTATTGCTATTGAAGTATTCTTGACTTTAGAGCTTCTTAGAAGTCTAGTAGTACGCCATAATTGGGCGACATTGCTTATACCCATGGTATGAATTAAGTTCTAATGACAACAAAACAATTATATAAATGTCTATCTACTAGTATATATGAACGAACAATATAATACTTTTTAAAATGTCCAAAGCAAGGTATTCAACCGTTTATATGTATGATAGTATGCATACATGGTAACAAGTTAATACTAGTAAAAATACTAATTCCTGTCATGCATTTAACCCTTTGCATGCTGGGAAATTTGTCGTCTGCTAAAATGTTGTCTGCTAAATTTCTAAAATTAGCATTTTCTTTGATTTTTTTTCAACGAATACTATCAGAATAGCAAACAGTTTGGATCCTGATGAGACGCCACGTTCTGTGGCGTCTCATCTGGATCCAAACTGTTTGCAAAGGCCTTCAAAATCCGGTTCCAGCGCTCAAAGGGTTAATGCTAAAAGTATAGAATCTATGTACAAATGTCCAATCAAAATGGTTTTCTGTATCCTAGGTTAAAGTTGAATAGAAGCCAAACTTGGTTACCAGTACTTCAAAGTATCATTCATAAATTGACAGCATTCATACTTTTTGAAACACAAAACCAGTGTAAAGTAAAGAGCACCGAAAGTTCCTACCCCTGCGTTTGTCATCGAAATCACGTGCTCGCCTCGAACTATCAGTGCTTTAACAAAAAAAAGGATGGCCGCATTCGGCATTGCTCCATCAGACCACAAAAAGTTCACCGGATTAAATGGAATTTGAGCTAGTGCCGGATTAAGCACCGTGGGGGCCCATAGGCAGTGATACTTTTGGTGCCCGCGCGATGGTGTTTTTTGTTGTGACTGCAGTTGAATTTATGAATGTTCGTTATAAAAAGTAATTCTGAAGTGAAGTAAAGTCAAATATGATTGTTTATTCAATCATTTATCCGATATATGTAATAAAAACGGTGTTAACACGCGAATGATTATTCTTTTAGTACCGCGAGAATACTGTGGTGCAGGCTAAGTAAGTAAGTGATTTTTTGTCACGGTCTCACGGGGCCCCTAAAAGTCGCGGGCCCATAGGCAGTTGCCTACTCTGCCAAATGGGTACCGGGAATCTCTGATGGAGACTCTTGGTCCCCGTTTTTCGAATTGTCATCGGCCGATGTTGTTTCAAGATTTGCGGTTTTTATCGTGTTTCATGCTCGCTTGACCAATTGAAGCATTTGTGTTTTTACATGAAAACCCGAGCCACGATGTTGTTCGTCTGTCGACTCGACGAGGAGCACTCTAGTCATCTAAGCCATGGGTTGCTTGGACTGGCTTTGTCTGTGTGTGCAGATGGCTGATGAGGCCGATCCTGGCACGAAATGTTTTTGTACAAAGGGGACATGGGATGACCGGGACGTTTCAATGAGGGTTGGAAGCACGGGCCTCTTCTTCTCTGCGGCAGTTGTTATGTTCGCCCCATACGTATTGGCACCTTTGAAGATGGAAGAGTACCGGGTGGTGTGATCCATTGCGGATTGATCCCAACTGTCTGGGTTGATGGCAAACGCTTTCAGTGAGGCATTGAGAGAGTGTTTGAAGCGTTTATTTTGCCCATCATTGGACCGCTTGTCATGCTGCAGCTCGCCATAGAAAAGTCTTCTGATCAGCCTCTTGTCTGGCATACGGGCTACGTTTCCTGCCCAGCGATGTTGGGAATGCATCAAGATGGTGTAGATGATGTGGAGACCTGCCTTAGCCAATACCTCTGTGTCTCGAGTTTTGTCCTGTCATTTGATGCCGAGATTCCTGAGACTTGTTGTGTGAAAGTGGTTCAG
Organism: Dreissena rostriformis; assembly: GCA_007657795.1. Classification (NCBI taxonomy): domain Eukaryota; kingdom Metazoa; phylum Mollusca; class Bivalvia; order Myida; family Dreissenidae; genus Dreissena; species Dreissena rostriformis. The sequence continues at coordinate 118,607 of VMBQ01002063.1, read as the reverse complement.
TTTCCTAGCATGACATTGATATACTGTCCATGTTTCACATGCATAGAGAAGCGAAGGGAGCATCACTTTCAGCTTGGTCTGGGTCGTGTTGCCTTTTATGTTCCAAACAATCGGGTATAGTCTGCCAAATATGGAGCTTGCTCTGACTATGGGGATGTTCACTTCTTCATCGATGGTGACATTCTGTGAGAGTGTGCTACCAAGATAATTGAAGCGGTTCACTGTGTTCATTCGCTGGCCATTGACAGTGATGTTGGGTTCAACGTCAGGCTTCCCAGGCGCGGATTGATGGAGGACTTCAGTCTTCTTTGTGCTGATCGTAAGACCAAAGTTTGTGCAGGCGCTGGAAAACATGTCAACACAGCGTTGCATGTCAGCTTCTGAGACAGCGTTAAGGGAACAGTCATCAGCCAACAGCAGATCTCTGATGATGTCTGCCTTGTTCTTGGTTTTTGCCTTGAGCCTCCGAAGCTTGAATAGTTTTCCATCTAATCTGTATCTCAGTGTGACACCAACATCCTTGTCTGTGTACATGGAAGAAAACATAAGGCTGAACAGTGTCGGGGCCAGAACGGAGCCTTGCTTGACCCCGTTTGTAACTGGGAATGGGTCAGATGACTTCCCGCTATCCTGGACTCTGGCCTGCATCCCCTCGTGGAACTGCTGTACCAGGGCAATTTCCTTGGGTATTCGTACGTCGCCATGATCTTCCACAGACCCTCCATGCTGAGAGTGTCAAAAGCCTTGGTCATGTCGACATAAGTGGAGATTAGGTCAGAGTTTTGTTTCTGAAACTGTTCTTGGAGCTGCCTGGCAGAGAACACCATGTTGATGGTTACTCGTTAGTTACAGAATTAACACTGACTTTCAGGTAGGAGGTCTTGGTCAAGGTGAGCTATGAGGCGATAAAGTAAGATCCTGGCAAGGATTTTCCCTGCAACAGAGAGCAGGGATATGCCTCTGTGGTTGTCACAGACCTGTTATGTTTCTTTTGCGTATGTTAAAATGTATAATGGAAGCGTCTGTGAATTCCATTGGAATCGTCTCGTGCTCACACATAAGATGAAATATGTGGTGCAGCCTGGCAATAATGGCTGTCCCTCCCTCCGTGTAGACCTCAGCTGGGATTGGGTCAGTACCAGTGGCCTACAACTTTCTGGGTCTCAAGCAAGGTTGATGTGCACTCGGGGGAGACGATTAATGGCTTTGTCATTTATGCTTGAAGGGCGGTTCAGAACAACGATACTTTCCGGTAAAACAAGTAGAGAGTAGAGACTGTTTTCTTAATAGCAAACAGCCAAATGTCGGTTGCCTATTCTGGCTTTCAGGGACGATTTCCTGACAGACTTACCGCACACTGACCTTGATATCCCGCAAGATGAAATGTATTACGTTTAAAGAAAGTCCATAATGTTTGTGTTTTAACTCTGGCCTTTGCAAACCCCAATTAAAATGTGTGCATGTGGGTATAAAACTGGAAAATCTGTAATCCGTTGAAAAAGGGTTGAGATAGTTGGTGTCTCGAGTTTTACATAGCGGTAATGTGTTCATCATTGTATTTATTTACGGTTATCTATGAACTTCTTTAGAACTTAAGTTGCGATGCCCGTTAACTTGGAAAACATCAATATTATGTTCGTCGAAAAACGTTTAAATATGTATTTCATACGATAATGAAAACGGTTTCGACAAATATCGTGCCAATTAACTATGGAATGCAGAAACTTAAAACACTTCATTATCATTGCGTGCTTATCAGTATTTAAGAATGACACAAACAGTTCATAAATAATGAATAAACATGTATCTGTTTTTTTGTTTGTTATAGAAACGATGCTCCTGATAACTTTTGTTGTCCTGACACAACTCAACCAGATCGCAAATTACATAATCGGAATATTTATTCACTTTTCTTCAGAATACAGTAATCATATAACTAACAACATCAAAACAGCAAATATGAAATATTACAAAGAGAGACATAGATTCTGTACAAATTCTCTATACACTCATTTATGTACATTGTCGTTGCGGGAACTTGGCTACTAACATACGTGTTCAGCACTTAGTAACAGCAACATGTTAGGCTAACAAAAGGTTTCTAGATTATGATGTAAGTTGCTGCATAACTTTGTACAATGTTATAGAAAAGAGAGAGGTTGATAGGCAAGAACTTTGCTTTAAATTAACAAGTGAAGTAGGCAAACAAAATGATAATGAAAAAAATACATTGACAAGCATTAGCTTGTGTGTTAACTTAAACACAATTAAACAAAAATTATAATAAAATGGCAAATTGAACATACAAAAAGTAACAACTATGGTGCTATTTGATCAAAATAAATAAAACAAAAAAAAATAAGATTGGATAAGTGAGTAAATAAATAAAGTAAAACAATGACCAGACCATAAATTTGACAAGAAGCTGCCGTATTTGCCAGTACAAATAATAACGTACAAAAGTACACTACATACAATGTAAACCATTATATATTTGGTGTTAAAAAGCTAGTTCTAAACCTGAGGTAAGATAGGATAGAGGATACAGAGTGAGAAGGTGAGACAGTAAAAATAGTACAAACTTACATCAAAAACCGGTGTAAACTTGCAGGCTTAATTTACTTAGAGACAAAAAGTCCATTAGTTCAATGGAAATGTGCCAAAATATCATAATAAATAAATACTTTAAATTCTTGCAAGCAAATGTCACTTATGTACAACTTGCAAGTAATACATTTCATCAAGAATTGAACACAAAGTGGTAAGTTATTGGTACAACACGAAATACATACATTGTAGACCCATCCCTTGGTATATGTCTTGAGCAACGTATAATAAGCCCTCATTAAACTTATTAATATAACATCCCACTAAAATGTTATTTGTCTGCATTCATGCACTAATGTCAATGAATATCATCTGAAATTTTGTTTTTTCGAGCACTTTCACAGAATGATGGCTGATGCAGAGCTGCTCGAGACGTCACAGAATGATGGCTGATGCAGAGCTGCTCGAGACGTCGCTAGAGCTGCTGTAGAAATCCATCGAACCCCGAACAGCAAACACCCGCTGTTCGATAAGACTCTTCCATGCATATTTCTGCTCGGTGGCAGGCGCACGGAAATTCAGCTTGGAATTCCTATCCATTGTCATCTGCCCATGCCCACTGGACTGTTTAGCGGGGCTACAGTACAGTACAAACTCGGTGGCATGTTGCCTCTGTGCGTCCATGGCGACGACGTCCCTGAGCATGGTCGGTTCCCCGATGACCCGCAGGAAGCCGTCAGACTCGGGTACCGTCTGCAGCAGCATGTCCGTGAAAAGGAAGAGAAGGATCTTACGCCACTGCTTGCCCTCCCACTGGAACATCTCGCCGGAGTAGAGAACGTGACGGTCATCCTGACACAGCTGGAACACCTGAGGAAACAAAAGAGGAGCCACATGAGTATCAAGCTTCAATTTACGTACGAGGCATGTAAGATAGTCATCACATTTATTTAATTTTTATTACGAGTAACCAGAATCAATGAATGTATGAGGCATGTTTACTTTGTTATATGTTATCGTTAAGATTATTAATATGTCTTATATTCAGATTATTATTATTATTGAGCCCATTGGTAAATGGAGGTAACTTTGAAAATAAGAAGATATGTGTTTCCATAAAATTGAATGCATAATTGCTAAATACTGAAATTATTATTGTGCCTGAAAACTAAAACCATGAATTATTAATAATTTTTAGGTTCTTTCATTTTAAATTCCTTCTAAATTTATTTAGCAAAATGTTCATATTCATTTTACATTGTGCAGCACATTATGAACATTTTCTTAATTTAGACCATAAATACTTTTAAAGGCACAATTCAATACTTACAGGTACGTTTGAAGGGAAGACGAGCCTGTCTTGAATCTTCATGACCTCTGTGTCCACAGAGCGACTCGTTTGAATCGAGTGACCTTGACCCCTCGATGACCCCGAACTCACGCTGGCCGAGGACGAGCGAGACTTCATGCTGCACGTGTGTTGGCTGCTGTGTTTGGAAGAACGTGAGGCAAGGGACGACACGCTCTCTATGCGCTCGCAGCTGTAGTTACTGATGTTGCCTGAGCATTCTTGTAAACCTAGAACATAAAGCAGTAAACCATGTTAAATCTGTTTTAAATCAAATAAATTAAAAAAAACACTTACATGAAAATAGAAATTAGAAGGCTAAAAAAGCCATTATATATTTTATTTTATTTTAGGTTTAAGAAAATAAATTTGTTCAAAGGAATAACAGATAAATACACCATAAAATATATAATTCAGTGGGAGAAAGAAGTAAATTCTCATGTGCATACCTTCAACGACCTGTTTCAAGCAATTGAAATCAGAGCTGTCTGGCGACGTGTTGTGGAATATATCCTGTATAACACGGTACAGTTCCCGAACGTGCTGAACCGGACGGTACACAAACGCGCTAATGCTAGGCTGACTGTCTGGTACCGCCGGTACGCTGATAAACCGCACAAAGTCCTCGCTCCTTCGGAGGTCGGACAGAAGCTGATTGGCTGCAGAGATGCCCTTGGCGTAGAGATCGTATGCTTGGCACAGCATGTGGACCTTGGACTGGTAGATGAGGCCTATGGACTGCAGGAAGCTTCTGTTTTCCATGGAGCTGGAGGCGTCGGTGTCGTCGGATGACGTTGTGAAGGACTGCGGGGCGTTGTCGTGCATCTGCTTTACGTGGTACTCGGATACCATCGTCAACTGTGAACATAACACAAGAATGTGAGGCAAATGTTGAGAAAATATATGTGAGCTTGCTCTGGAAAAACAAAGCTTAATGCATGGACTAGACTTGTATTTAATTTTTTGGTTAAAAGGAAATCTCTTCTTAAACAAATCCAGCCTAGGCTTTAAGTGTCGTCCCTGATTAGCCTGTAGCACAGGCTGAATGGGGACGACAGTTTCTGCACATGCATTAAGCCCTGTTTTCCCAGAGTAACACTAATTTGATTAATCTTCCACTACTGTCAACTCAAAACAAAATCATCATCTGACAGGAATACATTTTGTGATCAGACTTTACATTTTCACAAGATTGTATTATAGTATTAATCTGCATCTCAATTAAATTGTGTGATGAACAAAATAGGAAAGATCTTTTCTATTAGGATTTTTTTTACAATAATATGCATTAAAAAAAAGGAAAAATAAATTATTCAGACACCCTACCTTTTCAATGTTTTGGAAAAGTGTTGCATGCTGGGAGTGGCTGAGGATGCAGTGTCTCAGCGGGCGGGAGTATCGCTGCATCCCAGAATGCATCAGGTCGATGAAGTCAAGCTCCAAAGTGAGCAGACGGTGAATTGCTTCCTGCTTGCGGGACTCACTGGTCAGTACTGTCCTATGACCTCTAGCAAGCAAGGGCAGGGGTGTGCTGGTAGCCAGGGAGGCGAACTCCGGGCTCATGTTCGTGTACAGGGTCTGATCGGCGAGACCCATCGTGTTCTCCTTGTTCTCTGTCCGGTCGTCCCGGATGGTGAACATCTGCGGCACGGTGTGGTCGTCGCCCGAGCTGCCGTTCTGTGGCTCAAGGTCATCAAGGTCGTAGCCGAGGTCAAGGTCACCTTGGTGCGCCCATGGGGAGGACTCTAGCTGTTCGCAGGTCACGGGTTTGGGCCTCTGTACCTCGAGGAGGAGGGTATTGCTGCTGTGTCTACAAAGAGAACGTCATTTTATAATTTCACAATTGCATTTGTTTAAAAAGTACAGAATTTTGAAAACACCTTGTCATGCGGGACAAAAAGTTGAAAAAAATTCCAAAATTCCTAAAAACTTGTGGTATTATGACAAAGCGTAATATCAATATTGTGCAAGACATTATAAAACAAAAGTGAGCTCCATTGGTTCTCTACATTAATTTTTTGAACATTATCAGTTATCATTTTAACAAATTTATAAAGACTTACTTAACAAGCTTGGCTATGGTAGTGGCAGTGGATCACAAAATATTATCATTAACAATATAAACAAATTGATGGGTGACTTACTTGATAAGCTTGGCTACGCTAGTGGCAGTGGATCACAAAATATTATCATTAACAGTATAAACAAATTGATGGGTGACTTACTTGATAAGCTTAGCTACACTAGTGGCAGTGGATCGGGATACATTCTGCTTGTTGAGTCTGATGATGATGTCACCGGGCTGGAGCCTGGCGGTCTCGGCGGGCGACGCCCGGTCCACACGTCCTACCCTCGCTGGGCACCCTTCCACTACGGTGAACCCGAACCCGTTTTTGCCTCGCTGCAGGGTGAGATCCAGGGACTCTGTACCCCAGACATCCTTGTTGACGGTCGGAACATTAGCACTGTCTGCAAGTGAAGAAACAAAGTCAGTTATAAAAAGAAGTCTTTAAAAAAAAAATCAGATAACTTACCGGTACAAATAATCAACTTCTTTCAGCCAAATTACTGTTTCATTCATTAAGATCTGTATAGAAATTGTATTGGGGTTGTATCTGTTATTGTAAATGATCCAAAATGTTACTGCACAAAAATCTATCAAGTTTTGAGAATGAAATTGGTATATTGATGGTCAATAAAAAAAAGTGATAGATTTAGTAGAATTAAAAATGGTAGAAAACTAGATTCAGGAGAATAAAAACGAAAGATTGATAAGGAATAAATATGATAGATTGAGGGTGAATAAATGTAATAGGTAACAACTCACTTCTAGCCTTGAGGGCCGGGTGGCGGTGTGCGGAGACCTGGAGGTGCTTCTTGCGGCCGATGTCCTCCGTGAGCAGGTAATACCAGCTGTTCACCTCCTTCTTAGGGTTGGTCAGGTGGCGGATACCGAACGACATGCAGCCCAGGAACTCATTCAAGCTGAAACGGGAGACAGAGAATTGGTTAACCCTTTGAGCGCCGGAACCGGATTTTGAAGGCCTTTGCAAACAGTTTAGATCCAGATGAGACGCCACAGAACGTGGCGTATCATCAGGATCCAAACTGTTTGCTAATCTGAAAGTGGTCTTAGAAAAAAAATCGAAGAAAATGCTAATTTTAGAAATTCAGCAGATGACATTTTAGCAGACGACAAATTTCCCAGCATGCACAGGGTTAAATATGAGACTCGCTCTGAGAAAACTTTATGTATTAGTGTTATCCCAGATTAGCCAAAAAGTTTCGCTTTTATTGCAAACAGGCGAAAGGTTAATTATAAAAAATATTGATTTAAGCTAGTTTGCGTCTGTAATGTACTGTAAGACTCTTTGAGTCTTTTTCCTGGGAAGAACCAGTAGTGAGTACTTAATGTCAAATGTGTAGAACACTCAGTGTGTAAATTATAGGTCCATTATCAAACTGTCCTATATATTTATTTTTATATATTTTTTTTTTATTTCTGCATATGACTTATTATTTATGATCTTCATCATTATTATTATATTGTAACTCCAATATAACGCACTCTGTTATCACCCTGTGTGTTCTTGTAATTGTAGACATACTTTTGCCTATTTACGCATTCATTATGACAGGAATATATATGTTTTTATTGATGTTTTTTATTTGTGGAGCCCAGACTGACATGAAACCATAGAAATAAATAAGTCATTAAAAAAAGGAATTAAAGTGTGTTTTTAGAGAAGATTGTTTTGCTTTTATTTCATAACTGATGTCTAGGTTTCCAATTGACTCCGAAAGCACTGCATGATTATCAAGTGTTAAATTATTCACTTCTTAATTGAAATACAATGCTGTGTCAACATATAAAATGTTTATTATTACAACAATTATGGGTCACAAAATTAATTGAAAGAATCTAAGGAAAGTTTTAAAAGGGTTTCAAATTTTTTATTACCATAATTGTTTAACAATCATGGACCCTTAAGCTTCTTACAAAATGACCCTAATCTTGATTTCAATTAAGTTTCCCTTTTCACACTACCCTATGAAAGGGATTAACTCTGATAAACTGCCCATTATCAATATTGATAAGTACCCTCATTGGCTGTACAGTGCACACATTAGTCTAGAAACTGAAAACTTTCTAATAGACATAAATCCCCTAAATGGTCCCTTTATCTTAAGACTTAGACTGATTAGACTCCCTATAACCCAATGTAAGACACTTGACAATTAAACTTATCAAAACAGGGGCATGACAGTTGAATCCCCCAGTGAAATAGACAAACCATTAAGTATACATAATATTGATAGCTAAAGTCCGGTGCAGTACAATGTTAAGTTTGTGTAAATAGTACCAATATGCAATGTTTGTGAACCAGGGATTTTTTAAACATTGCCTCAAGTCCACAATAAATAAACAAAAGACACAAATAGTATCAGTGTGATGAGATTGTTTACATAAACAATCAAATTGTTTGTTAGCCACCAATGTTTATGTACCCAGACAAATACAGAACTAATGAAAGTAAATAGACTTGGATCAATGTCACCTGATAGACCAACAACCATTATTATTGATAAATATATTAAGAAAGAGACCTTTCTCTGAATCAACTTGAATACAATTTAATGTCTCTATAAACTATTACCAAATAATGCAAATTTTAGTAATTTTAGACATACAATTATTTAACAAATAATTATATCAAGTAGCAAATTCGTTTCCATGGAAACAAAATATATTTGACATGCGACTCATACCAGTTAATAAACAAATATCATTGATGTTATTAAAACTTGAGTTATTTAACCAATTTAAATTTCTATTTCGCTATTTTAACTTATATTTAAAAGCTACAAAAACAAGCCCCTATTTAAAACATATAAAGTTATATCATATTTCCTGTATGATAGGACTTACTTGTCAGACGGTGGTGCCAAAAAGGCAGTGTCCATCACTACCATTGTGAATATTTATCCAAATCTGACACTTAGTTAATTTAGAGTATCAGCCTATCTCTAGTATCAGTAAACCAAGCTGTGCTAACAACCAATTTACCATGTAATGTTACTTGTCAAAAATCATAACACCAATAATGCTCAGCACCAGTTCAGGCAAGGATAAATACCCTGAAACAATTTCGTCCAATCAGATCATCTTATCTACCTAACTGACCAATGAGAAAGGTGGAGACAACTTGTTCAAGATTCATCAGTGTTGATATAATTAATCCAGCAGAGAAGACAGACAGACTGTACAATTGTGTCTTATGGTACTAATTAATCACCACCACTGGATAATTTCACTTGATTTACAGATAATGTTCCAGTTAATCCACACTACTCAGTAGGAGCTATAAATCACAACCTGTTAGATTTGCTATGGCTGTTAAAAAACAAACTGTGGAAGTTTGGTAGCAGCAGGGAAAAATTAGCAAGCAGTTAATCTTTACTCAATTCCGGGCAGCCACACAAGCAAATCTTACACCCAGACAGAAGCCTAGAGTCTGGTCTAGCCATCCGTCATTACCAATCAAGCAATCAAACCTCCTCAATCATGCATTGTTTTTACTGCTGACTATTTATTTTAAAATTTGTCTGGTCATTTTTGTTTTTTATGTTTGTCGAAATAAAGTTTTCTGTCAACATAATCTCACCATGAAAAGTCTATAGTAAATCCAATTACTAATGAAGAGATATTGAGAATGAAGGCAACATGTTGGATGATGTTTTTATTACAGCCCATGACAAGTGTAAGAGACAAGTGGTTGGGGTATTTTGTTTATACATTATTTACTGCTACAGGATTAGAGGATTAAATGAAATAATTACCTTGCAGACTGATCACAATGCCAGACTGAGATGAACAATCTCTTGTTGTGGTCTTCCTCTGACAATTCACTGAAAATAAACACACAGTAAAAATCATATATCAAAATATTACATTCTTGAAATTGGCCAAAATCAAAGTGAATTTGTTTGAAGAGCGAATCAATATAATCTCCCCAAACCTTACAGATAATCTTTGCCCACCACTGAGCTCCCCAGCAATAAACTCTCATGAAAACTGGCCATATGGAAACTGATGATGATAAATATAGATGTTAACAGTGTCCCAGTGTTTGTTTTGCTTTCTGATTCCTGAGACAGGGTCAATCAACAGTCTGCAAATCAAACCCCAGTGAATTTCTTATCATGGATTCAGATGACAGTTGGCAAACACCACTGACCATAAGAAAATGAGCCCCAGATGGGAAACCACCCCTGGGTTCACAGTTCTCCACTGCTCAGTGGTCATTCAGTGAAATCTATCCATTGCCCTGTGCCCAGGGTCAGTGAGAAAGTTATACACTGCCACCCGGGCTCCAACTATCTTAATGAAGAAGATGAGCAGATAAATTCTAGTCATTAAAAACTGCAATTTTATGGCACTGAATCAGCAATACATGTATACAATTAATTTTTTCCCCCCAATTTCATTGAATATTCTGTAACCAAGATAGTTACAGTTTAGTTCCAATCTTTCTTTTTCTTTCAGGAAAACTGGTTCATACAGAATGGATTTTAATTCAACTTCAGAATTTGTGTGTGTGATACTTTATATTTCCAATGTGTTTTTCTTTTTCTTTTTAATACTTCTGTATTTAAATTCAAATTATAAACTGCTTGTGTGACATTTTATATATAAACTTATTTGCAAATAAAACTTACATAGATTCATAAATTAAAAGATAAAGAGTTATGCACTAATCTGACACATTACAGCATTAACATCACCACTAATGGTGACAATACAAATACCCTTATCTGAACAGTCTTAAATTCAATCACTGATCCGAAAATCAAACAGTAAGCAATCAAAGGCCCCTGTGCACCCAGAAGCTAAAATCTAAAGACCTAATGCCTCAGTATCATTAAATAAACAACTTAGCCTCAAGACTGCCACATTGTTCATACAATCATCTTTGTTTCAATGCTGAGTAGTAATTTAAATTTATCAGTTAATGTCCTTTTAATCACCAATTCCATTCCCAGGCAACAGCTCCAAGATTTGGTTGCCATGCATCAGATGCCTGAATGAATGCAGAATCCTTTAACATCTTTAAGTTTAAGATCAATGCAAGCAAATCCCATTTAAATTGATTGAACATGCTTTCATGGGCTTTTAAATGGATTTTGCAGTGACATATGTTGGAAAATTTCGAACTGCCTCAGTGAACTGAACAAACATCCAGCAAAACAATAATTTTTCAAGTCAGGGCTTAATCTGCCATTCTTCAAATTAGCCAATTGCTACAAATTGGCACATTTGGCTTAAGAAATTTCTATTTGTTTACAACATTTTCTTCATAAAAACCCATAAAATAGCCAAAATGACATGATTTTTGCCATAGCCAGGCAAATTTGGCTAAAGAAAATTTTGAGCCAAGAAGCCATGCATTTTTTTTTTGTACATGCTAATAAGAGACTGATGTCCTTTGCAATTATTGATGTGAGTCACTGCTAAATTTAGTAAATTACCCATAGTCACTGCATAGTAGTAAGCTTTTAAAAATGGTTTACTTACAGAGAGAATTTCTGGTCATACACTGGGTTGTTAGAGCTGTACATTATTTCGGTCTTGCATTTCGGTTTCTTGCCATCGTCTGGTATGATGCTCAACTGAAATATAAGAGAACAGTTCATTGAAAATTTAAATTTTATTTAAGAATTTAAAAATTACAGGATTTTTCAATACCTTACATTAACAGCTTCTACTGAGTTGATTGCTATAAATTATTTATGTACTCAGAAAACTTCTTAGTTATGAGATAATTGGCAATTCTCACAAAAAAAGAAACTGAACAACTCTGTAACAATTAACGAAACAAACCTTGACAAAGGAGTCACATGTCGGCTTCCATTTTGTTGAGAGTTGCCTCCCTTGTATCACATGGACCGTCATAAGACCAAAGTTCATGTACGCTGAAACTTTTAGCTGACCTGAAAATAAATTTAATTTTTATGAGGATTCATGATTACAATAAAACTGTTTTCCTGACAACTCTGATTAACATTTTTTAAATAGTTACGATTCAGACTTAAATTTGAACTAAAATGGTTTGTATACGAGGGGACTGCAAACATGGGAAGTCGTAAAGATTTGGATTCAAAATTGTTAAATATTTTACAAGAATGAGTGAGGAGAGTCAAAATGTCTGACTGGACCTAGACAACAGGGCAAGAAAACCTTGCATCTTATACATAAAAATGTGCAGCAGATGCAATAAATTCTTTTTAAATGCTAGAGGTTTATAAATGAGAGATGTTGAATTGGGTCACCCCAGACTGGCAAAGTAGACACATTGTCTTGCTGGCCCAAGACATCTTAGCAAGTTTGTAAGGAAGTGTTGTGCATTAATGTTCACCATGTCAACTGACATTTCATCCACAGCTTCCTAATTAATGTACCTGTCATTATGACCCATTAGATAACATCACAAAAATAGCCGATGCCCAGTGACTTAACATTGAGTTTATGAATACATATCTTGAAAATTCCTGCATTTTATTTCATATTAAAAACAATTAACAAACAAACTTATTTTATAAATTGACTTATATATATAAGATTCCTATTTATTTACCAGGTTGACTTGCATATAACAATTTTTCTTAGTTATTCTTTTAAATTATATTATTATGTTTATTTTTATATAACTATTTGTCAATTCCCAGTATGTATTTTATTGCCTTGCATAAAGGCACAATTTTGTATAAATTATTGCATTATTGTAGCAAGCAATTTAGATACTGGCATATGAATAAATGATTAAAAGTCAATAATTTTACTGTTTTCTAAATTGTTGACTAATAATTCAAAAATATTTACCTGACTGGTGAACAACCATTTTGAGCACTAAATAACTTAAAAGCACACAAACACACAAAGCACTAAAGAAGTTGACAAAGAACTAATAAATAATTCACATATGTTCCAACATGTCTTTACGTTTAGCTACTTCATGTGCACTGGATGAAAGCAAAGTTCTAACTGAGTGAGAACTGCTTTCACAAGTTTTATATGGAGCAAGGTGTTTCTTAGCAGCCAGTTGACACTTATTATCAGCAGCTTCCTTTAATAATTAACACTCTAATTGTAAGCTAGTGTCACATAATTGTCACCAGTGAAATTGTGTACTGGAGTTTTACTGATCTTGCCACCTGATTGCAATTTCCTCTCCCATAATGACCCATTGTATGATTAAACTTCTGGAAAATTGTGCCACTTAAGTGTGCCACCATTATTGCTAATTAGCAAGTATTCTTATCAGGACTTGCCTGTGTAATTATCACCTGACATCCATTGTATTCTTTTAGATAAGGTAGCAAATATGTAAACCTGAAAAGTGCCACTCCTACAAATCATGTTTACATGTATTCCAAATTTTACTCTTAAACTATTAATTTAACCGATTTATGCCTAGCGGACTCTCCCATCATTCAAAATTGAATCAATTTATTTTCAAAATTAGATATGTCTAGTATATTTATTTCTATATTTAGAATATTTCTTACAGAAATTCCTTCAAGCATCATGCAGCGTCTCAACTGGGTCTATGCTGTTTGCCAAGGCCTTTTTTCTAGACGCTAGGCATAAATGGGTTAAATTCATTTATATTGTAATTTGCATTTTTATTNACTCCTACAAATCATGTTTACATGTATTCCAAATTTTACTCTTAAACTATTAATTTAACCGATTTATGCCTAGCGGACTCTCCCATCCTTCAAAATTGAATCAATATATTTTCAAAATTAGGGATGTCTAGTATATTTATTTCTATATTAAGAATATTTCTTACAGAAATTCCTTTAAGCAAACAGCACAGACCCTGATGAGACGCCGCATCATGCAGCGTCTTATCTGGGTCTATGCTGTTTGCCAAGGCCTTTTTTCTAGATGCTAGGCATAAATGGGTTAAGTTCGTTTATATTGTAATTTGCATTTTTATTTTATTTTTACTGTAAGAATAATGTCTATTATATTATTGAATGAATTTAAATTATAAAAAAAAAAGCTTAATTCTGCAAAGGTACATTTTTGTAGACACATACAATTCAATTTCCATTTAATTATATTTTCACTATATGAATTATGTCTATTTATGTTATTGAATAAGTTAAAATTAACAAAAATCAATTCCTCAAACCAAAACATATTTGTGGACACATTATATATAATAAAGGATAATGATATATATATACACATCTACTATGGCACATAATTGAATAAACTCAACAATAAGTGTGATTTCATGGTGAAATGTTTCTTATGCATATGTTTGTTGTAAGCAAACAGCTTTAAAAAGTGTGAATTAATGGTGAAATGTTTCTTATGCATATATTTGTTGTAAGCAAACAGCTCCTAAAATCATACTGTTTATGTTTATTAATTGTGAAATCGAAGACTATTGTTTGCATTGGTTTTAAATCTTCAACAATTTTACTGCAGTCCATATGGTTCATACTTTTAAGATTTTCACAGTTTGTATAAATTTCATCAAATACTAATCAAGGTAACCATCATTAAATAGAAATACACTCAATGCAATGATCAACTACTAATTAGATAACAATTAAGTCCAGGGGCATTCTAGCTGCATGGATTGCCCACAGATCAAGTCTCTGTTGACATGCAGTGATGAATTCTCTGTCACTGAATGTTTGACAGCAAACTAGTGATATTGATTACTGTTTATAATAAAACCAACACTTTATTTTGAAATCTTACCTAATTTATGGCATCAATAAAACAGCAATAAAAATGCCATAAAGTACATTGTTGACCTGCCCCTTTTTTACAATATGGATAATTAAGACTGCACATTTTACGATTTGCCGTTTCTTTTTTTTTTCTTTTTTTTTTACAAATTTGGATAATAATGCTTGCATATTTTTATTAATAAATGGCTTTTCAATAAATTGCTTAGCAAATCATAGATACAATGTCACTGATTATTTGACAACAAACCTGCTGTATTGATGTTTATTATAAAACCAACACTTTATTTAGTAATCTAACCTAATTTAGGGCAGTCATAAAAAAGCAATATAAAGTAATATAAATGCCATAAAGAACATTTGTTGCCATGCCCTTTTTTTACAATTTGGATAATTAAGACTGCAATTGTTTTGATTTTTTTTTTTTTTTTTTTTTTTTTGCGGGGGGTGNTGTATCACATGGACCGTCATAAGACCAAAGTTCATGTACGCTGAAACTTTTAGCTGACCTGAAAATAAATTTAATTTTTATGAGGATTCATGATTACAATAAAACTGTTTTCCTGACAACTCTGATTTTTTAACATTTTTTAAATAGTTACGATTTAGACTTAAATTTGAACTAAAATGGTTTGTATACGAGGGGACTGCAAACATGGGAAGTCGTAAAGATTTGGATTCAAAATTGTTAAATATTTTACAAGAATGAGTGAGGAGAGTCAAAATGTCTGACTGGACATAGACAACAGGGCAAGAAAACCTTGCATCTTATACATAAAAATGTGCAGCAGATGCAATAAATTCTTTTTAAATGCTAGAGGTTTATAAATGAGAGATGTTGAATTGGGTCACCCCAGACTGGCAAAGTAGACACATTGTCTTGCTGGCCCAAGACATCTTAGCAAGTTTGTAAGGAAGTGTTGTGCATTAATGTTCACCATGTCAACTGACATTTCATCCACAGCTTCCTAATTAATGTACCTGTCATTATGACCCATTAGATAACATCACAAAAATAGCCGATGCCCAGTGACTTAACATTGAGTTTATGAATACATATCTTGAAAATTCCTGCATTTTATTTCATATTATCAACAATTAACAAACAAACTTATTTTATTAATTGACTTATATAAGATTCCTATTTATTTATCAGGTTGACTTGCATATAACAATTGTTCTTAGTTATTCTTTTAAATTATATTATTATGTTTATTTTTATATAACTATTTGTCAATTCCCAGTATGTATTTTATTGCCTTGCATAAAGGCACAATTTTGTATAAATTATTGCATTATTGTAGCAAGCAATTTAGATACTGGCATATGAATAAATGATTAAAAGTCAATAATTTTACTGTTTTCTAAATTGTTGACTAATAATTCAAAAATATTTACCTGACTGGTGAACAACCATTTTGAGCACTAAATAACTTAAAAACACAAAAACAAACTAAGCACTAAAAAAGTTGACAAAGAACAAATAAATAATTCACATATGTTCCAACATGTCTTTACATTTAGATACTTCATGTGCACAGGATGAAAGCAAAGTTCTAATTGAGTGAGAACTGCTTTCACAAGTTTTATATAGAGCAAGGTGTTACTTAGCAGCCAGTTGACACTTATTATCAGCAGCTTCCTTTAATAATTAACACTCTAATTGTAAGCTAGTGTCACATAATTGTCACCAGTGAAATTGTGTACTGGAGTTTTACTGATCTTGCCACCTGATTGCAATTTCCTCTCCCATAATGACCCATTGTATGATTAAACTTCTGGAAAATTGTGCCACTTAAGTGTGCCACCATTATTGCTAATTAGCAAGTATTCTTATCAGGACTTGCCTGTGTAATTATCACCTGACATCCATTGTATTCTTTTAGATAAGGTAGCAAATATGTAAACCTGAAAAGTGCCACTCCTACAAATCATGTTTACATGTATTCCAAATTTTACTCTTAAACTATTAATTTAACCGATTTATGCCTAGCGGACTCTCCCATCCTTCAAAATTGAATCAATATATTTTCAAAATTAGGGATGTCTAGTATATTTATTTCTATATTAAGAATATTTCTTACAGAAATTCCTTTAAGCAAACAGCACAGACCCTGATGAGACGCCGCATCATGCAGCGTCTTATCTGGGTCTATGCTGTTTGCCAAGGCCTTTTTTCTAGATGCTAGGCATAAATGGGTTAAGTTCGTTTATATTGTAATTTGCATTTTTATTTTATTTTTACTGTAAGAATAATGTCTATTATATTATTGAATGAATTTAAATTATAAAAAAAAAAGCTTAATTCTGCAAAGGTACATTTTTGTAGACACATACAATTCAATTTCCATTTAATTATATTTTCACTATATGAATTATGTCTATTTATGTTATTGAATAAGTTAAAATTAACAAAAATCAATTCCTCAAACCAAAACATATTTGTGGACACATTATATATAATAAAGGATAATGATATATATATACACATCTACTATGGCACATAATTGAATAAACTCAACAATAAGTGTGATTTCATGGTGAAATGTTTCTTATGCATATGTTTGTTGTAAGCAAACAGCTTTAAAAAGTGTGAATTAATGGTGAAATGTTTCTTATGCATATATTTGTTGTAAGCAAACAGCTCCTAAAATCATACTGTTTATGTTTATTAATTGTGAAATCGAAGACTATTGTTTGCATTGGTTTTAAATCTTCAACAATTTTACTGCAGTCCATATGGTTCATACTTTTAAGATTTTCACAGTTTGTATAAATTTCATCAAATACTAATCAAGGTAACCATCATTAAATAGAAATACACTCAATGCAATGATCAACTACTAATTAGATAACAATTAAGTCCAGGGGCATTCTAGCTGCATGGATTGCCCACAGATCAAGTCTCTGTTGACATGCAGTGATGAATTCTCTGTCACTGAATGTTTGACAGCAAACTAGTGATATTGATTACTGTTTATAATAAAACCAACACTTTATTTTGAAATCTTACCTAATTTATGGCATCAATAAAACAGCAATAAAAATGCCATAAAGTACATTGTTGACCTGCCCCTTTTTTACAATATGGATAATTAAGACTGCACATTTTACGATTTGCCGTTTCTTTTTTTTTTCTTTTTTTTTTACAAATTTGGATAATAATGCTTGCATATTTTTATTAATAAATGGCTTTTCAATAAATTGCTTAGCAAATCATAGATACAATGTCACTGATTATTTGACAACAAACCTGCTGTATTGATGTTTATTATAAAACCAACACTTTATTTAGTAATCTAACCTAATTTAGGGCAGTCATAAAAAAGCAATATAAAGTAATATAAATGCCATAAAGAACATTTGTTGCCATGCCCTTTTTTTACAATTTGGATAATTAAGACTGCAATTGTTTTGATTTTTTTTTTTTTTTTTTTTTTTTTTACAAATTTGGATAATTTATTTTATAAACCTGCAATTTTGTTTGATCTGCCCTTTTTTCAAATTTGGATAATAGAGCTTGCAATTTTTTCTAATTAAAACATCTTTTCAATAAATTGTTTTGCACAATCAAATATACAATGATGGCAATAAAATACAAATTATGGCAACAGCTTTAATATCTACACTCAACACATTTGGTAATAAAACATCACCTTGTCCAAAGCCACCAGATACTTTTTAACAAATAACATCTCTTGTCTAATCTAGGTTATCAATGCATGTATTGAGAACCAATCTAACAACATTCTTCAGATGTTTTGAAACTTCACTACACACCCATTCATTTGGGGATAAAGGGACCACTACTTGTTTAGTTGCAAACAAAACACACACATAAATGTGTGCACAGGTACACTAAATACAACATGTATCCCAAACACAAGCCGAGTTATGTATTAGGTTATAAGCTTAAACAACATGGGGTCCCCTGCACCTTTAAAAACTGACCATGGGTGTCCATTCATAAATTCCAGTCAAGACTATTGAAAGCTAGGAACAAGTATCAAGGGGCTTGACTTTTCCCAAGTTCTTCCTGTCATTAAACTTTTGACTCACTTGTTGTGTAACCTTATCAACAAGACAATCAACTTATGGTAACAGTATAACTTCTTATTCTCAATCACTCCACAGTTGAAGACAAGCATAGGATCTCAATATTGTTACAAACGGATGGGTTCAAAAGTATCAAAACAAATATTTTGCGAAGTATATACATTGTAACTCCTTAACCAACGAATGTCTAATTATTTCTGGTATAAATTATTACCTCCACTTATGCAATTCAAAGGATACAGAAACTGCTACAAATGTATATTTACTGATATACAATTTGTACACAGAAATAACAGACCTAAAAATCACAGACATCACAGAATAGAGTTGTATATTACACCAAAATCCAGGTGAACCAACATCTCGATTTTACGTAACCACCCCACTAATGCAGACACGCCTCACTTTTCCCTATTAAGATCACTTTTCTCAAACCAATATATAAATGAATGCTTCAAATGAACCATAACTAACCGGAGCTATAAGGTTCCATCAAATTATGTCATTAAGATAGAAGACAGGCCACATGTCTAATGGATACTTGTAAACATGTATATGCCTCATTTTGATAAGAGTTTATTGCATTGTGTATATAATACATTCCACTCATTGTTGCTAATTGGCAGTGCTCGGAAAATATGCAAATAAACTATCCATGAAATTGAATTTGATCAAGGGGTAATTTAATCCCTGACTTAATATGAGACTGCTCATTACATAACTGTCCAAACATCATAAAAATGTATAACTATTATTGCGCACTTAACATAACTTTAAACATGTACAGTGTTGGTTTGTCAACCTTTGATACAAAGACCACCCAGCTACTAACACCACTTTTATAAAGTCCTTAGAATAATCTTATTAGAACTGTAACAGGTAAAACATAATGAAGAAAAAAAGAAAGAGAAATATAATTCCAATACTCAGGGGTGTGATTAAAGAACCACCTCAGGGGAGGAAAAGCCCTAAACCCCTTACAGGGTTCAACTAAACTCTTTATTTCTATATATATCCAGCAAAGTAAAGAACTATTTGTAAAATGAGTTTAACCCTTTGAGCGCTGGAACCGGATTTTGAAGGCCTTTGCAAACAGTTTGGATCCAGATGAGACGCCACAGAATGTGGCGTCTCATCAGGATCCAAACTGTTTGCTATTCTGATAGTGGTCTTAGAATTTTTTTTGAAGAAAATAATAATTTTAGAAATTCAGCAGACGACATTTTAGCAGACGACAAATTTCCCAGCATGCAAAGGATTAACATTGAATGGGAGGAAATCAGCTGAAATGAGGAGAAATCACATCCCTGAAGTCTGCGGTGTGTATATATATAAACTCTTAGACAGCCAGTTCCTACAGAGCAATGCACATTTGGGACCAATTACTGCTAGCCACTGACACCACTTCCAGACCCCTAANATTGATAGTAATTATTATTGAAAAAGATATTATTACAAAAATTCCCAAACATGTTTGTGGTCATAAAACATGTATGTATCATAAAAGTGTCTGTAAACCAATTAAACATCAATTGATAGTAATTATTATTGAAAAAGATATTATTACAAAAATTCCCAAACATGTTTGTGGTCATAAAACATGTATGTATCATAAAAGTGTCTGTAAACCAATTAAACATCAATTGATAGTAATTATTATTGAAAAAGATATTAAAAAAATTCCCAAACATGTTAGTGGTCATAAAACGTGCATACCACATTTAACATTAACAATCTGCTGATTATCAAAATTTGTTATCATTAGAATGTTAAAAAAAACAACATATTTTGCTCCAATCATGACATTGTTCTATAGGTGGTCCCATATGAATTTACATAATTCAAAGGAATTCTATATTGTGGTACCAGATAAATCAAACTTTGATCATTTATAATAAAATTGAATAAAAATTTGACAGCTATGTATGACAGTATCACTGATATAGCGAAGATTAACACATAAACACTGGGCGGAGACATATGACACTTAAAAAAATCATTTTAATGTTATCTTACAACAATGGCTATCAAAATCACATTTCAAATTTCATGCATAACCATCAAATTCCATCAAGATTTTCGGTTAAAATTAAACTATGGTGTAGAACCCGACACCTCTGTGATGAGTTCTGAAAATTGATAAGCAAACAATTGAATTGAAGCACTGATAGCTTAATGTATGCCAGATCGATATAAAACAATGTGGCGAAAAAAATGTATTGTGGCCGAATATCTGATAAGAAAACAAAGATTATTGGGCATTATAAATGACAAAACAGATTGTCATGGGAATGAATGCAAGGGGCTGGGAACACATTAAGTGGGAGGAATTTTGGGGCTTAGATTGTGTTTGGAAGATGGGAATCTATAGTCATGACATATTGATATACATCTGAATAAAGGTGATGGAAATCTTCGACTTGTAGCTTCTTTCTTTTTGCAATTCACATTACAATTTTGACTAGCATTACACTTTTACAGATAATTTGAATTTTATATCACATGACCAAGTAGGGTTAACCCTTTACATGCTGGTAAATTTGTCGTCTGCTAAAATGTCGTCTGCTAAATTTCTAAAATTAGCATTTTCTTCGATATTTTTTTCTTTCTAAGACCACTATCAGCATAGCAAACAGTTTGGATCTTGATGAGACGCCACGTTCTGTTCCAGCGCTCGAAGGGTTAAGGTTTAATAACTCTTTGGGTGTTACATTTAATCAAACAGAATTGTCATGGAGAATTTGTATGTAAATTTTCTTTTTAATGTGACACCCTACTGTGAATTAAATATATTTTTATTAATAATTGCCATAAATCATTTTGTTTACTTATACTTTATTTGATCAGTCTGCTTAACAATAATATACTTGTGTGATTTATTCATAAGAACATTATTGTTATAGTTTAATATTGCAACAATCAGTGCAAATCAACAGTGAACAAAACTTACTAGTTTTAACTTTTCATTGAAGAAATTTCTTCTTTTTTTTGAGTAGTATTATATTTGATCAATTATTATTAAGTACTTTACAATTGTATGTTTAGCCATGAAATGGGCAGATATTATTGCAACTTGTCTACAAATGAAGAGATTTCATCTGAGCTATCCAGCTCCCTTTATGTCCTGGAGTTGCCAGTGGGCAGAGCACCATGTCACGATTTACAAGACAACAAAGGACAGATTTATTGACCTCACCATGATATTCTTAATTCACCAGGTTGAGGGCCAAACGTCTGGAATTCAGGCAATGTTGGTCCCACCATAAATGTGTTCACAAAACATTTCAAAGCATTTTAGGTATTTGACCATACTCTATACAATAAATTTATTATTTATCAGTCATTTATTGGATGTGATTTTTCAGATGGAAGAACTGGACTATAGAATGAGGCCAATTACTTGTGTGGTGCTATGAATCTGTTTTAAATCATGATCAGCAGCAATATGGAAACATTTTTGAATTTTCGAATGGTGGGAAACTAGGGTCAAATGATGATTTTTTCTCCCCCCAAAAGTATTAAAAAAAATTATTTTCCAACAGTCAAACACTACTGTATTGTTATCTGGTGATTTACAAAGAAGCAAATCACAGAAGTAAAATTCATTCAATGTACAATGTCTAGATTTAATATTGTGCAAGGTTACAAGATCATTTTTTTCACAACTTTACATAACAATATAATATGCCTTATTTCACCTCAAACACAAGGATAATCTCCTCAGCATCATTAAGAAAGTGGTTGGGGTATTTTGACACCAGAACAATGTCATCACCAGTTTATGTTTTTTTGTAAGATGGCAACTCCTATATTATCCAGGTTGGATAGCTAGCAATTTTCATTGGTTAGGGACATCTTAGTCCACTATAATGGTTGGTGTTACAAAAGAAGTAAACCGTGGCATAGAAAAAGAACCCAAAGAGAAATTCAACTACCCTTGATTTAAATGCCATAAGCCACTCACACCCCAATATGATGAGGATTTACAGCAAGATTAAGGAAGAAGAGAAAGCGGTCAGAAAACTGTGTTTGTCCAATTATGTAACTGAATTTCCAACCCAAATCCGATACCAACTATAATGGTCAATGGTTAGCAATGAGATTTTAAAAACTGATAAAAAGATATGCAGACATATACAACAGATTTGGGAAAAACCCACCTGATATTACTTATTTTTATTTTTATTTTGTGCCAGATTATTTTAGGTAATGTAAGAATAAAATTATACAGCCATTGGACACATGCCAAGGGGGTCAAATGCAATTGGACTCCCATATAGCCATCGCCCCCAAAGGAAAATCTGCTAGGATTATGGTTATCGCGCAACAAACTGGACACCCATTACTGCAAACCTGCCTACCCGAGACCACGGATACGCTACAATGAGACATAAGAAATCTGATGGATAGAAAAGAAAGAAGTCACGGTTACGCTTTTTCATTCAAAAAATGATTGTCAAGAGGTGAAAGACCATTTCATCCTGCGTTTATTCATCATCAATGATTAATAATTAATGTTCATGAATCAGAGACTCCAAATGGAATTGACACCAATAAATTCTAATGAAGCAGAAGAAAATGAATGAACCCAAAGATGACAATGGAAATGAGCTCAATGTTTGGAGTGTTTTAAAAATAAAGCAAATATAACAGTGTTCTATGCAAATAGATGTCACATCGACAATAGCACTGTGCTAACCTTTTTTCCCTTAGCAGAAATAATGTGACAGGTCCTTTTTGCTGCTCTTATCAAAACATGGGCATAGAAATCTGGGAAATTTTATTAAAATTTATTTCACATTTTATTTCAGGCAAATTACCCTCCAACAACAAAACTCTTCTCTATCTTGTTAGGAGACTAGAATTGGTTTTAAATTAAATGGCTTTTGTCATGTTTCCATGCAAAGGTGACCAAAGTGTGACCAATACCATTATTATTTGATGAGGTTGTGAAATTGAAACCTGACTTTCCCAGTATGCGGCCCATTGTCAGGCTGTCAAACATTGACAAGATTCATCTTCCATACCTGGCTGTACTCACTCTCTGTCCTCAGTCTTTCCATTTCACTTCATTGATAAATCTACACAGTAATCAAGATAACAACCCTTTTAATTAAACAAGAGGGCCATGATGGCCCTGAATCGTTCACCTTTTACTAGACAAAATTGGCCCGGTGATCTAATTTTTTAATCCAGATGACCCATATACAATCCAAAATCAGATATAATCAAGATAAACATTCTGACCATATTTCATTAAGATCAGATGAAAACTATGACTCAATTGTCTACACAAGGTTTTTCTATGATTTGACCTANATGATTAATAATTACTGTTCAGAATTCAGAGACTCCAAATGGAATTGACACCAATAAATTCTAATGAAGCAGAAGAAAATAAATTAACCCAAAGATGACAATGGAAATGAGCTCCATGTTTGGAGTGTTTTAAAAATAAAGCAAACAAGCAAATTCGTTGAATTGATATCCCCCGCCAAACTAGAGCTTTGTCACAGACGTGACGTATACCCAAACATGCTGCATTGACACAGAATATATACAAAGGCCCATAACTCCATTATTAACAGATGGTGTACAATGCCATTAGGTGTGCATCATGCTCTTATCCATATAAATACTCATACGAAGTTTCAATGAAATCCGCCAAAGCACTTCCAAGATATTTCTCCGGACACAAAAGTGCCGGAATATCCCTCTGCCTTTGGCGCGGGATAATAAAACAGTGTTCTATGCAAAATGTTGTCACACCGAGAAAAGAACTGTGTTAACCTTTTTTTCCTAACCAGAAATAATGTGACAGGTCTTTTTTGGTGATCTTATCAAAACATGGGCAAAGAAATCTGAGAAATTTTCATAAAATTTATTTTACATTTTCTTTCAGGCAAATTACATTACAACAACAAGAACTCTTTACTATCTTGTTGGGAGACCACAATTGGTTTTAAATTAAATGGCTTTTGTCATGTTTCCATGCAAAGGTGACCAAAGTGTGACCAATAGCATTATTAATTGATGAGGGTGTGAAATTGAAACCTGACTTTCCCAGCATAGGGCCCATTGTCCGCTGTCAAACATTGATAAAGTTCATCTTCCATACCCAGCTGTACTCACTCTCTGTCCTCAGTCTTTCCATTTCACTCAATTGATAAATCTTTACAAAAAGTAATTTTAATTCTTTAAAAATATAATCAGTACAATGTCTGAAAAATGTGATTTTGATTCACTACTGAACAAGTCGGTAAACGCTCAAGTAGTTTAAGAGTATGTGATATACCAGTTGAATAGCACTAATAGTGACATGTTAATTATATTTTTTTGTGAGAGGGCATTGTATCAATTTTTCATGAAAAACAATTGCTGTGAAATTAAAAGGTTTCTTGCTTGTGATAAAATCACAAAGTTCTACTTTTCCCCTGTGAACCCTATCTGATAAATGGAGAGAACTATTCATGATTTAAACAGAATTTCCTTTTGGCTGAAGTACACACACTGAATAAATTAACCCATTATATTTAACTGATATTAATATAATGCATTTAGTGTTTGTGCAAACCCATTGTTTGTGTTCAAATGCACTTGTTTTTTTTCTGGATGTAAATGTAGGTTATTAAGCAGAATACAAAGTGACAGGGCATATGTAAATCATGGGGAGGATGATTTAAGGACCTTTATTTAGGCATATTGAACATGATAAGCATTGGTTTTTGGCCATAAATCTATTTTGTATTGCTTTAAGTGTTTTTATAGAATACAACGATATTTCTGTTAATGCAATATAGAGTGGGGCCTGCCCCTTGATCAGTCTCAATCAGGAGCTAGCACACGTCTATTTAACCCTTTACCACTCAGATACGCACTTTGACGAGTTTGCAGTCCCTTAGAAAAACAAATTAAATTTCAGACCTTTCTGACTAGATTTAAGTTTTAAAAGGCTTCATTTTCAACACTAAGATACTGATGAGCACCAAACAGCATAAAACCGATTTACTCTTGGGCTGTTCCGGTTTTATGCTGGTTGCATAAGCCATTTTAACTTCGCTTCTGAAAGGGAAAGGGTTAAAGCCATAAACCAGGTCACAGAACAATACTTAAGGGCCAGGTCAATAGCATTATGCACACATTGCAGTGTTTGATTATAAGCTATAAAATCTGGTATTAACAGAGCAGGTATTATTGCACCATCCTAATAATGTGCAATATATCCCCTGTGTTCATATTATTTTAACTGGTTCCCCGTTGAATATAACCGTTGACTATAATATACAACAGGTACAGGCTAATGTATCGGCGATTTATATTGGATAACGCGAAGACCAATCGGAGCGTGGTTTATAACTAACGTAACTAACGTGACGTTACAATGTTATGGTTAGCGCGCGGCGTTTCCCATATTATTATTTTTTTAATCTCTCTATCATTCCGCTGATAACTAATATTTGTGAATTTCCACTTTTAAGTAACGCCAGGATATTATGTATTATGTAGTATTCATGTTGCATATGTATAATGAATCTTATTGGACTAGAACGAGCTTTTATTCTTACCTATCAGCTGTCAAAAAGTTCGGGAAAATAAACCGCAAATGGTACACGGATTACTTCCCCTGAAAAAACGGTCCAAATTTGGACCGTTTAGATTAGCCTGTACCGATCCCTATATAGAGAGTAACGATAGATAAGGGGAGGTAACCAATCTACATATTATTAAGCCCCTTGTAGGGTGTCATATAGCAGTTGAACTGTCCGTCAGTCTGTCCATCCGAAAACTTTAACATTGGTCAAAACTTTTGCAATATTGAAGTTAGCAACTTGATATTTGGCATGCATGTGTATCTCATGGAGCTGCACATTTTTAGTGGTGAAAGGTCAAGGTCATCCTTCATGGCCAAAGGTCAAATATATGGGTCAAAATCGCAAAGGTAAATAAAATAAAAAATCAAAGCGGCACAGAAGGGGGCATTGTGTTTCTGACAAACACATCTCTTGTTTTAGAAATAACATGAACCAGTTCATCAAAAAAACAATAACATGTTAATACTTAACTTTGATTTGAAAAATGTGATTTATAATGGTTACCTGACTTCATATCCAGATTTATACTATGATATGTTGTGCATCAAATAAAAATGCACAATGAGCAATTAAGCAGAAACAGATTGCTGAGATATGAAAACTTTTTCATTGGTTTTAACTTGTAAGTTGATTTTTTTTGCAGATACAGGTTTGCACCCGGCACCTAGAAAAATTCTATGGTGGTTTCTAATTTTTACTTTTAATACATGTCCTAAAATTGCATTGTACCAACCAATACTCTAGCAGGACAACACAGTTATGGAAGGCAAAATACTAAATACGTATATCAGATTCACAAGTGAAAAGATACCTTTCCAAACCTGCTGATAGGGCAGGTAACTCTCCTGACAGATGTTACTGTTCAGACTGATTGCCTCCCCTGATGGAAATACTTCCACAACTTGAAACAAGCCTACAGACACAATTTCTTTACATAACGTACAATATCAACTAGTATGTATTTTGTCACATTATTGACACACATGTTAAATTACATACTTTTAATCAGTAAAATTAATGTTCATAAGTCCACTGCTGAAATCACGGTGGCATATTCATTTTAGTAGATTATTCAATTATGAGCATTACAAATACAAATTAAACTAATGTAACGTCTCCACTTTTAAACAAATTATTAGTATCCAATATCATCCATTCAATTAATTCCGTGGTCAAGGCATTTTATTGTTTGATCAATTAACTTAAGTAAAATCCATCACATTACAGTGTGACATAACCAAACAACACAGTTTTGTTGATTTCACAAAATTCACTCTTTCTTTATTACAAATAATAGTAAGTTCACAAGTCCTGAGAACACAATAGAGTTTTATGTCCTACTATTCCACTTTGTACATCACATTTTTCCCCACATCAAACTCTCCAATAAACGTCTTGATTCAAGAAGTTCAGAACTCCTTCTTCCGCAACATTTTCTTTATTTTTAAAACGCCGCAAAATTAACCGAGCGTAAGAGATATTTTTTATAGAGTTAAACTCCAGACGCCTCTTTAATACCCTTTAGCCTTGAAAGTAACTGTATCGGGTAAGGATCCCTTTCATCCCCCAATAAAGCACCCAGTACACATTAGGAGTAAATTCGATTTAAGGAGCAGAGTTGACAGCGGCTGCCTTTGTGTACAGGCTAATCCTCTATAGTGACTAGTGAGTGGTTTACCATGATTGCACCTTGACTATTGAATCTGAAAATGTTCAAGTTTAACCCTTTGCATGCTGGGAAATAGCAAACAGTTTGGATCCTGATGAGACCCCACGTTCTGTGGCGTCTCATCTGGATCCAAACTGTTTGCAAAGGCCTTCAAAATCCGGTTCCAGCGCTCAAAGGGTTAAGAAACTGCAGATATCCAGTGCAGGGGTATTCAGTCCAACCCGCATCACAACACCTCCACTGTGACCGTGCTAATCTCTGTCACAAACAAGAAAACTGCCCTTTGAGGCCACTTCACGTTGACTGGACTACCATCCGAACATTAACAGGCACATCACAAAATTGAAAGTAAAATTTCATCAAAACTGCACAACCATGACATGTAGATATCATTCAGCAAGATTTCTTTGCTATTTAAATAGCCACATCACTGTACAAATTCATATTTACCGCATGTTATTTTAATCAAGTTAATATATTTGTAAAATCTGCAAAGCAAACAAAATTAGTTGTAAATTAAACTCAATCAATTTGGATGCTGAAGAGTTCAGATGAAAGCAATGCCATGATTTGATTCACACTTGATAATGGTCTTTAGAATGTGGTGGTTACTCTAGGAAAGTGGAATGTCGTTAAAGTGCACAGAACGTTTTCTCCTAATATAGGACATAAGAATATGTACCAGTAACTTTATACTTACATACAAATTTTGGCTACTTTTATTCATATTTTGCCATTTAACTCTGAAAAGAATACCTTTGTATTCAAATAATATTGAATGACAGCATTTAAGAATCAGAAGCATGCAGCTTCATATTCAGCTTTTCGAAGCTGTTCAAATAGAACACGAACCCATTAAACATTCAGTCACACTTGGCAAACTATTCTTTTATCAGAAAACATGATTTTGGGGTATCTCTGTGAGGACTGACGGACCACTCTACGACTCGAAGGCCAAACAAACAAGTCCCCTTCTGTCTGTAAACAAACTCTGGGCTCAGCTTTTTACAATGTACAGGCCAGCAGCCCCAGGCCAATTGTCCAACCAGAAGGCATACCAACAAACACTACAAGCCAGCAGCCCCAGGCCAATCGTCCAACCAGAAGGCATACCAACAAACACTACAAGCCAGCAGCCCCAGGCCAATTGTCCAACCAGAAGGCATACCAACAAACACTACAAGCCAGCAGCCCCAGGCCAATCGTCCAACCAGAAGGCATACCAACAAACACTACAAGCCAGCAGCCCCAGGCCAATTGTCCAACCAGAAGGCATACCAACAAACACTACAAGCCAGCAGCCCCAGGCCAATTGTCCAACCAGAAGGCATACCAACAAACACTACAAGCCAGCAGCCCCAGGCCAATCGTCCAACCAGAAGGCATACCAACAAACACTACAAGCCAGCAGCCCCAGGCCAATTGTCCAACCAGAAGGCATACCAACAAACACATTGCTGACCTGAAGCCTCTATTAACCCTTTGCATGCTGGGTAATTTGTCGTCTGCTAAAATGTCGTCTGCTGAATTTCTAAAATTATCATTTTCTTCAATTTTTTTTCTAAGACCACTATCAGAATAGCAAACAGTTTGGATCCTGATGAGACGCCACGTTCTGTGGCGTCTCATCTGGATCCAAACTGTTTGCAAAGGCCTTCAAAATCCGGTTCCAGCGCTCAAAGGGTTAAGAAACCCCAACATCAACATTCAATACCAAACAAACCAAATGTGTGTCACTGTGGGAGACATTGGCCTGAAAAAAGGTTTGTTAAGGTCATGATCGAGTCATTGTTTTTGTATTAAAGACACATAGGAGCTTTACATAAATAAAAAAGAACAAATCTGACAAATATGGAACATTCCAAATGCTAAGGCTTCTAAAATATGTATTTCTGTGTTTGTTTTTTTAGCGTAAGGAGCGGTCGGGTAGCCCCAAAAACATGGAAACTATTATCTTGGCCTTGGATGACATGGGCAAACAGAGACACCTCTCCTGCATAGTTGACAAGGATGAGTACTTAAAACATGATGCCCCATCTTAATCACAATACCCAGCCTCCTGCAGTAAAAAATGACCACCATCTGTTTTACTTTTTCGGCTGTAAAACATTGTTTAAGGACAAATGCTTCAAGCTTCTTACTCTGGTTGCCATGGGACCAAAATGTGGAAGCATCTGTTACCAAAGAAGGTTGTTGTTGGTTATGGTGACATAGGTTGAAAAATAGCCGAGGAAAGACTGAGAGAATTAAGTTGCTTTTGATGTTTGTTGATACTGAAATTTCTCCGTAGAAACAGCAACACATACCAAAACGTGGCCATGTTTAATATACTAGTGACAAAAATACAGAATAGAGCAGCTGATTAACAAATCAATATTATAAATTGCCTTGTCAATTGAGAATTTTATACAAACCATAATACAATGCTTTAAACATTACACTTTTTTTATATAAATAAACGCTTTAAAGCCCAATCAAAACTACCAATATTTCACCACAATCAGTTGTGATCATTCAATTTTGTAAGGTTCATAGTGTCTATAGATGAAAAACCCTTAGTAATTGGGGGAAAAACGCATAAAAAAGTTACTTCATTTCGCAGTAAATTGACAAACATTTGTGCTGGAGATAATCTTGTAATTAATGAATCAAACTTTGCAGTTGCTGTGATTAGAATAAATTAAGTACTGCTAATGACCATGTGACACATGTTGCCATGGTTTAGGGTAAGCCTGATGTATATTGAGATATTCTTGAGAATAATTATTAAATGTTGTCAAGCTTTGCAAAGGAGTATTATTAAAAGATAATTTTCAAGTTCAAATTTCAAGCTTTTTCCCCAAATGTTTTTTGTTCCTTATTTCTCATCCTCATCCTTTTTTATAACGACTTGGTAAACCTATATTTTTAAATAGATTTTTAATAAAAGACCATTTGCACTCGATTTCCGCCAAGAATCGGAATCAAATTCACAAATGCTACATGCACACTATGGTCAACTACGTCTTTTCATCAATAATGATAATTCAATAACCCTTCCACTCCACCACCCAACCCACCTGAACCCAGTGCATGCATATTACTGTTATCCTGCCAGTCATAAATATGCAGCTCCTTAAAATACTATTTTTTCATTATGGGCTCCCCTGGTTATTATTTGGGGACCGTATGTTTCCAATCTAGTCCCCCAATCAAAGGATTGTGAAGATTTCATATTAATGACAAGGGTATTAATCTTTATAGAGCCACTACAATGGCGGCCCATAATGACTTGAAATATGGAAATTTTAAGATGACAAAGGAAAGTGAAAAGTAGCAATTTTGTACCAATGTCTCGGACTTCAATACAATTCCTTCATGACACCTCTTTCCGATAATAAATATTTTTATAAACGTTGCCTCCGTTTTGGGGTGACACCAGAATAACATCCGTTTAAAAGTGTCGTTAAACTGAAACATCCATTGTGACTTTCGATAGTCGCCATCTACTTTGGCACGACAGGCCACACAGTGCTATTGGACCGTCCCTGGACATCAAGAGAAAATTAGAATAGATGGTGTTTGAGGGAAAAACACAACACACAATATAAGAGGGGTGGGGGGTTCAAGCCATGGAGACAATTTGTCGAGGACACATGCACATCACATTGTGAATTTTTGAATATCAGAAATCCATGAATTTATTGTGTCCATGATATTGTTTTTTTGTTGTTATAATAAAATTTAATGTCATTGAATATAAATTATTTTTTAGTATTATGTTGTGTGTTTTGTTCCTTCAAACACATATTTTCGGTGCTTTCTGGGGGGTCTTGGAGGAAATGAAGGTGATGATCTTTAGTAAACTAAAAAATCAAAACTTCCAAAACTAAAACTTTATCCTCAGCTGAGCCTGAAACTGTTGTATCTGCTCTACACTTCTATTACAGATACATTAATTTAACCCTCCTTCCTATACAATGATCTATACATCAAGTGGTCAATTCAAATGCCCTTGAAAAATCTACCTGATGGACAACTTCAATAGAACATCAATCTTACCCAATTAAACAACCACATGACTAGCTGTTGTCCATACAATTATTTCAAATTTATCAAATGACCTCCTTCAATTTCAAACATTTCACTAAACAACCATCTGCTGTCAAGCCTGTTCAGGTTTAAGTGATTTCTATACCTATACATTAAGAATCATTGAACATTAAACTAATAATAAATGCAAGCTCATTATAGTAAATGTTCTTCATATTAAAATTTGACCAAAACATGAATTGTTCATTCAACAGAATAGCAGACAGAAAATGACTGTGCACAATTATTCATATTGATATGTTTAGAGTGATTTGAAGCGAAAGACATTTTGTGATAAAAAGATAAAAAAGTTTACAGTATAAAGTTATTGTCATTTAAAGTAATGTCTACTCATTTTAAGCCCTCCAGCTAGTCACCAAATATGGCCGTAAAATATCAGTGAGTCGCTTGTTGCTGAAAATGAAAACATATGCTGTAACGGAGAGTTCTGATTGGACAAGATTATATCTAGCACAACAGGTTGCTGAATGGAGCATAAATTGAGGGCAATTAATTGGCACAGACCAACAGTTGTCAAAATGACTGCACTCCATGAGATTGAGTTTTCAAAATTTCAAATTCAAAGGCAGGTGATGAAACAAATCATCAGCAATCTGTGAAATGGATGTTACTCAGTAGGAGATTTAAAAACATACTACCAGTCAATTGCAGGTTGGGGCATTTATGTAAAAGAATGTTCCTCCTAAATGGTATATAGTTAAGAAGATGATACATTATGATTTTGGCTTTCAGGGCCAAAACACCCTTTTTGGGGAAGGGGCCTCAGCCTTTTTTTAGGAGAAAAATAGCGCAATTTTGTCTTATTTGGGGAAAATAAGAAATTTGTATTTCATTTGGATAATGGAGTAGATACTTGAAATAAATTATATTGGGTGGCCACAAAGTTAGGAAGGTTCAGATACAAACTAGCACTGACTGTGGATTTAGATTGCTTGGTACTTATAGTGTTTTTTTACCAAGGGGACCCGTCCCAATTTTTGAAAAAAAAAAAAAATTTTTTTTTTTTTTTTTTTACCCCTAAATTTGGAATTTTGGAGTCCCATTTGGGGAAAAAAAGTGGTAATTTGGTTGGGGAAGCAGCCGATATTCGGCTACTTCAAAGAAGGGTTTTTTGGCCCTGGCTTTAGAATTTTATGTAAGCATTTAAAGAAAAATTTGAGGGCAATTACAAAAGCAGATCGTTATAGTTAAAAATAATCATAGTTATTAAAACATCAAAGAAAAATAACAAAAATGATTGCATCAACTTAGCATCAATTTTAAGCAATTATAACCTGAGTAAGAAGGGGTTAAAAAATATGTCTCATAAAAACATATAACAAGTTATATGTATTAATTTGATGCTTTTGTACATTAAATNCGCAGCCCCCCCCCTCCCTGACTGTATAAGGCCCACCATTCTCCCATCAACACTCTGGGTGCAAGGCCAATGTAAGGTGGGTGGAGAATGTCACACTTACACTGCAATACTGCCCTCAGCTGCCAATACTTTCCCCTGAGGTCATAGTAGGCCATTCTCTTACTCCCAGTTGAGTAATTTAACACCCAGATTGCTAACAGTAGGCAGGTGTGGATTGTAACCTCCCAGCATTAGCATACCCTACATTATAATGGCAATCTAATAATGCACACACTTTGAAGAAGAATGTGTTAATGATGAATTAATAATCTATGCAACAAGAACATAATGTACCCACTTTGGAGAAGAATGTGTTAATGATAAATTAATATTGTATGCAACAAGTTTTTTACTATGTTCTCCAATCCATACTTCAATATAAGATTCATAGTATGCAATTTTGTATACATGTTTACACATATTTTTTATGAGAAGTGGTCCTTTTAAAAGATTGCAATAGTTCACCCAATTAATAAACCGAGGCATGAAATAATGTAATATTTTGATTGGTTCAACATTCTGATAATAAACACAAAATTTAGCTCAAACAATGCAACATTTTCTCTGTGTTCTATAATAACTATGAACATTTATTTATTTATTTTTATTAAAATTTAATTAATTATGCGTAGAGCAAAACAGCAATTTCAAATTAAAAATCATGTTTAGAGGGCAAAAAGCAATGACTATGAAAATGTGGCGAAAGCATATTTCAGAAATGTGTGCCTGTTGAGACAACTTTAAAACAAATTAATAACGTATTTTCCCATGAACAGACAAAGCGAACAACATAAATTGTAACAAAATATTCTGCCTTTGTAGAACTTGCATGCTTATGAACGATAAAGCAACATCATCGCATATTTTATCAGTTTTTATAATGACTTCATGGCTTATTTAATCCCATTAATATGTAACAAGATGTGACCAATAAATGCAATACATTTTAAATATGACAACATTTAAACTCCATTTATTTGTATTCATGTGACAAGAGCTCATACCCTTAACAATATTTCACAATGAAAATGCAACAAAAGTCAAGGTCGATAAGAGCCAAAGAAAAATTGTTATTCCAAGGATTACCGGATCCAAGAACTTGCTAAGCCTGAGTGATTGAACTACCGGAAAAGTGGGATGTAGGTGACAATAATATTTAATGACATCTTTAAAATTAATTGCACAATATCAGTGTACTTATGCCTTTGAAGAAAGATAAAATTTTGGGCAATAACCTCAAACTTAAGATGCTTTATCTATTTAAGTAATGGTTAAGTTTGCATTGAACTTGTTTTTGAAGTTATATTTAATGGCAATTAACATCACCTGTTCTGGCTTACAAATTGAAGTGTTTAAAAGTTAACACTAAATTCTAAACAAAATTTAAAATTCTTAAAAATGTAGATTTTTTTTTACAAGATAATACATCAAATCATAAATTCTCTGATGGTCATTCCTTCAAAGTATTTTAATGAAACATTAAATTAGTGTAAATGCAGTACATTGTCTGAAATGGCCCAGGCAAAATTAGATCACCAGCAGGTGCTTCCAGATTGGGTCTCAAACCTTGGCTTTAGAACTGTTAACGGACAAAATAATAATTCTTATAGCATATGATATCAAAAGTAATCAACCATAAATATTATGCCACTTTTAGCGAGTCTCAATACTGCACAATACGCAAATGAGACAGCATGATGACTGCTACATGGATCATTGCACTGGTACAAGTGTAAAAGTTTCACATCGGGGTGTGCATGCCAATATTTCATTCACTTAATCACAACAACATGCCATTAAGTTTCCTACACCATACATGTCAACTTTGCACTTACAAACACCAATGGTGTAAAGCCAATACAGCCCTTTCACTTTTATATACACCATAACCCACCCACCAAGTATCAATGGCTAATTACCCCCCTCCCCCACATACACACACCCAAGCAGAAAATGAGGGTTTTAAGAAAATGTATATATTATGAAGTAAGAACAGTTTTATCCCCAACCATCTGTTATATTAGAGGAGACTGGCCAAGGTGTTCAGAAAGACCATAAGCCCTTTGATGACACAATCAGTGAACACCCAAGCAGAAAATGAGGGTTTTAAGAAAATGTATATATTATGAAGTAAGAACAGTTTTATCCCCAACCATCTGTTATATTAGAGGAGACTGGCCAAGGTGTTCAGAAAGACCATAAGCCCTTTGATGACACAATCAGTGAACACCCAAGCAGAAAATGAGGGTTTTAAGAAAATGTATATATTATGAAGTAAGAACAGTTTTATCCCCAACCATCTGTAATATTAGAGGAGACTGGCCAAGGTGTTCAGAAAGACCATAAGCCCTTTGATGACACAATCAGTGAACACCCAAGCAGAAAATGAGTTTTAAGAAAATGTATATATTATGAAGTAAGAACAGTTTTATCCCCAACCATGTGTAATATTAGAGGAGACTGGCCAAGGTGTTCAGAAAGACCAAAAGCCCATGATGACACAATCAGTGATCACATCATCTCTGTCCTAGCATGTTCCCACCATTGGCTGTTATAAATCATGTTCTTAAGTTAAAGAATCCAGAAAGATTTTTTACTTAGAATCATGAAATTAATTGTTTTGTTCTTTTGCTCATTTGCCATGTTCCCAATGCTGATGAAGGTCAACAAGATTTAATTCTAAATGCCAACATAAGCATGGCTGCTTTCTTGAAAGTTGATTCTAAATACCAAAAATAATCGTTACTGATATTCAAAGTCCAATTAACACTCAGTGTAACAATGTCAAGAACTTCCTTAATTCTAATGTCTGAAGTATACGAAAGTGCTGGTGAATGCGCTCTTGGATTTCCTTATTCTTTATTATTTGTGTTATTGAACATGCATGTACATGCATTTTATATTTCTTTATAACAGTGTCTAGAGTGCTCGAACATGTGAGAAAACTATCACAAATGATAAATTTCACAATGCAAGATATCTTGCTAGGGGCCATTCTATTTTCTTTCTCTCTTTTTTTAATGTTTATTATTCTTATTCCCTTCAGAGGTTAATAGAGTTCCATGTAATTACATAGCGTTTGTACATGTAACTTCAACAATAATTGTCTGAAAATAATTTTGAACCATTTTATCCATGATTCTCATGAAAATAAATCTGCATCATGTAATTTGTGGATCCCATTATCTTATGAAGTCTACATTTCATGACTTTTGCTGTAAATCTAGGGAAAATATTAATGAAATTGCAATAGCACCCCACTGAAGTGTACTTTGATATAGAAATAACTAGCAGATACATTTGTTTAATGCAAAAACGTTTAATTAGTCATATTCATGTATATTCATTGTACACATAAATTATTTTGACAGTAAAATCAGATGGGATGGCAATGTCCACCTGGTAAAACTGGTCTTCATGTTTTAGTCATGGTGCAAAAGGTGTTAAATGTTTACAGCAAGCTCACACCAAACAGGGCACTGTGGTGTCAAACAAGCCACATTAACATCTGCACCTCTCACTGCAGACCCGCTAGCATACGCCCGACCTCAACGAAAGTCTGCATTTCACCTGACATTGTCACCATCTTCCAACAATTTTTACCCCTTGCTACATTCTTGAATGACATCCAGCGTAATAATTGAGCAATTATCAGGCAGGGGACACTTCTGTGCGCCCAAAGACCCCTAAAATGCAGCCCCTATCCCCTAACAGCTGGCCCCTTGGTGTACAATCTGTCCCCCACTGGGCTAATCATGTGTTCCACATGTTGCAAGTGTAAAACCCTGGCCCTAAGTATTGTCAACTACAACCCTCAGTGCATCCCCACTCATTAACTTTGTGACCACTTATTTATCCTTGTTTTTGTAAACATTGCACTTTTGTTGTAATGCATCATTATTTTCATCAAAGGGCATTACAGTGTAAACATGCACAGTGCGGGAATCAAGCAATACAAGGACCTTGGGAAAACATTTAATTTTTTTGTCATTCAGTCAAAATTGCAACTTGTTGCAGTTCCTAAGATTTTATGGCACCAACTGAGGAGGTGTAAAGTGAACAGTGTGTAGCCATTTTTAATTTCCTTAGTGTGGATCTAAGAGAACTTCATTTATTATACATGAGATACATGGTCATAGAAGCTCTTCAGAATAGTTTGCTTACATTGAACTTTCCTACCACTATGAATATATATATGACTGGTTATAATACAACAATGATAACAGTATGATGCTACAAAACCATACCAGCCAGAATCAACAAATCTAAAATCTCTTTTTAATGTCTATTATGAAATTCTCACATAAAGATGAAATCAATTTCCATTACAAGGGTGGGTGAGGCACAGTCAAAGACTTCAAAGAAAATTACTAAATATTAGAAGGCAGCAAAGCCTTGCAAACCATCTGTGGAACTAAATAATGGTATTGAAATCAGTCCAGAAGACAAATCTCAGTACAATCCCTACCAATTAACATCCCAATGGGAACAAAACAAGGACCAATTAACTCATTCTGATTGACTCCAATGGGAACAAAACAAGGACCAATTAACTCATTCTGATTGACAACAGGAAGGCATACAGGGGTCTGGCTGTAAAGAGGAATCAATGTGAAACTGCGGTATCTGATAGGGAAATGTGAAGCAGGTAGAGCAGTATTACGCTTAACCATAATTGATTTAATTAGAATTTCACTGTAAAATCAAACTAATTGAGAAGCAGGTGACTGTTGGATGATCATAGTAGTCTCTAACAAACGAAATTCACAAAATTCACGAGGTTTTAGATGTCATCTATCTGTTTGAGTTTCAAAGGAAACAGCATTTTTAACAGGCACTAAATCATTATTATAATTTTGATTCCCAGATTTGAACTAAATTAAAATTATCCACACATTTCAACATATTCTGTTAATTGTCTAAAACTCACCAAAGGAAATTGAACTTTGATCACCAATACAGACCTACAATGCACAATTAATTTAAAGCCACACAAATTCAAGTGGCATCACTGATTTTACATTAACTCTTTCAGTGCTGGAACCGAATTTTGAAGGCCTTTGCAAACAGTTTGGATCCAGATGAGACGCCACAAAACGTGGCGTCTCATCAGGATCCGAACAGTTTGCTATTCTGATAGTATTCTTTGAAAAAAATCGAAGAAAATGCTAATTTTAGAAATTCAGCAGACAACATTTTAGCAGACGAAAAATTTCCCAGCATGCAAAGGGCTAATAACAATTATGCATCATACTGAAATTGTATGCCTTTTTTATTTTAATTGTATATAATTTACCAAAAAAGCAATTCATTTGGAAATAAAACATTAACACCCACACATGTGTGCAAATAACAATCATCCACTGGACTTTAGGTGCACACATTTATTTACATGACAATGGTTGTCTTCAGCATTCTAAAAATATTATTTGAACTTCAAAGCCCACACCACAGAATATAATTATGCGAAAAATGTACCAAGGCTACAATGCACCAATTTCTTGTAGTTGTTATCCGTATGGTCAAGCAAGTGGGCGGGGCAATGCAGTATCAGATATCTTCTTTTTTCCTATTCATTATTCTAAGTAAAGGACACAACGTCAGTTGTGCACTGATTTATACCTCAAATTAACCCTTTGAGCGCTGCAACCGGATTTTGAAGGCCTTTGCAAACAGTTTGGATCCAGATGAGACGCCACAGAACGTGGCGTCTCATCAGGATCCAAACTGTTTGCTATTCGGATAGTGGTCTTAGAAAAAAAATCCAAGAAAATGCTAATTTTACAAATTCAGCAGACGGCATTTTAGCAGACGACAAATTTCCCAGCATGCAAAGGGTTAATTTGAGGTATAAATCAGTGCACAACTGACGTTGTGTCCTTTACTTAGAATAACGAATAGGAAAAAAGTAGATATCTGATACTGCATTGCCCCGCCAACTTGCTTGACCATACGGATAACAATGACAAGAAATTGGTGCATTGTAGCCTTGGTACATTTTTGGCATTTTTGTGCACTGATTTATACCTCAAATCAAAGGGTAAATGTTTGGACACTTCAATCAGTGTTGAACATTTTGCAAAAAATGAGCGCACCACTATAATCTTATAAATAAAAGGTTTAGTGTCGACATCACAATTAAATGGTACCTAATCTGAATTTGTGTAGGCTTAATTAACTATCAGCGTCTGAGATAATCATAATAAAAAACACTTCCAAACGATTGTTTTTATGACAATTTGCACACTCAATGGAGATAAAAGAAAAAGAGTCAGTGTGGGTAGATGCATGGGTAAGGTATAGTGACAACCATTTTAATTTAAGACGGGACCTTGTATACATGCCTTACAACTTTATGCCACATTCACACCCATTTCTTGTGACAAAACTGGGCATGTTGAAGACTCAGAGAACTTCAGTTCAGATGTGTCCCGGTCTGATGGAGTCCATGCTATTAAAGTCATAGAAGATTGCATATCTAAATCCTACATAATTATTATGAAAAGTGAATGTTTGAAGACTGAATAAGATTAATGAAGTCTGAAGTAATTACTGGTCTCATAACCCAGAAATATGAAGAAAAAACGCTTATCAGCCTCATATTAATATTATTCCACTTACAAACTGGGAGAAAAGAATGCCAACCAGAAAAAAGAATGCCAATGACATTTACAAACGACTTTTTCAAGGTGGCTGACCAAAGGGAATAAATTAGCTGTGAGCTCCAGTAGGCTACATCTAACTATTTAATCATGTGGAAAATCTCACCCACACTCCAGTTAATTGAATTTATTATAACTTGTGGGATAAGCGATTTTCCAAGTTCCCATCCCTTTGTAGGCTGAGCTAACCTTACCTAACTTTACTTGAGCTTTTTTGCTGGAGCCCTTGATCTATCGTGTGTGATTGATGGACTGGAAACAAGTAGCCCAAGGTGGTATGTAGCCGGATGTGGCTCAAACTGGTTTCAATGAAGACAATCAAGTAGCCCTCCAATCACTTCATTAACCTTTCTCCAAGTAATTGGGCAATTGTTGGGTAAATTATGGCTCTCATGCCACTTATTGGGGCAATTCAATAAAGTGTTTGTTAAGACCAATATATTGTGGTCAATCCAATACTGTCCAACAAAAAGGAATAAAACTTTTAAAACTTTATTCTGATTTCTTACTTCAGGGGTGTCAATTGGCCGAAATCCTAAATCCTGAAAATCATCCTAGAATTTGGGGGCCAGAGTACTTGAGGGCTTAAATCCTGAATTCAGGAATTATCCTGAAAATTGACACCTCTGTTACTTACTGGTGCTGGAAACCAGTGCACACTACTGGAACACCAGGCACGTGTTTTTAATAGTTGATTTATTTTTAAACAGAATAAAGAATCATTAG
The DNA here is from genome assembly GCA_007657795.1 of Dreissena rostriformis. NCBI lineage: Eukaryota > Metazoa > Mollusca > Bivalvia > Myida > Dreissenidae > Dreissena > Dreissena rostriformis. Next base: position 77,743 of record VMBQ01002063.1, on the reverse strand, counting down.
ATCCAGCATATAATTATCATGCAATGCTTAAAAGACTGACCAAAATGTTAGACACATGTTGCATGCTCTTATTAGGCCAGTTACACATAGTATAAGTCTGTCAAATACTTCACATTGAAAGATAATTTTTTCAGGCCAATTTTCAGGGATCAATCTTGTCAATAATGTCCTCAAATCCATTCACTTCCCAAGACCCCTTTGTACCTGACAATGGACCCTTTCATGTCCACCATCCCTAAGACCTTGGTGTAACCAGATCAAAAGGATGTTCCCTAAAGTGATGATCAGCCTAATTAGATAATAATCATGAATAATTAGGACTTAAACAGGAAGAGCATGGCTATAAACTAGCCCTGAGATTGACCTCAAGTGACATAAAAATTGGGACATTTGTCATATTTCTTTGATATTTTGTTAAAGGCAATCATTAAATTTTGATACATGTTTGTCAATGTTTACAAGTGATTGATGCAAATGTCTTGGTCATGTTGCTCAAAGGTACAGAATAGTTATGTGTTGTCCATGTTTCTGTCTCATTTTAATTATTAACAATATCAACAACTAAAATGCTTGTAATTTATTTTACTTGAAATCAATGGTCATGACAAAGTTATTTATGTGTGTCAGCCAGTTAGTTCTCTTTTGTAATTGAAGTGTGTGTAATGTGACATTTTTAAATAGAATACCCCTCTAATGTCTTAGCTTTTAAAAATCATTCAAAAAAGAATTCAATTCAACAATATCTCAAATAAAACACTAATGTATGTTTTTCCCCCCCAAAATTGACACCTACTACACGATATTGTTAAAAGGAAAACTACAATGAGACGACAACAATGATATATCATTTACAAGAACATAACACACAGTACCAACCACCATAGTAACCAGAAGATGGCTGTTAGTTTGGAATGTTGACTGTTGTTTTTTTTTACTGTATTTTGTTGTACCTAAAACTAGAAAATCGTCACACAACCAGATGTATTTATTGCAACTTTGTCAAATGAGGCATCTTTTTATCAGTATTTAAAGGAAAAAAATGGTATATAATTCACTATTTCCTTCTTGTAACTATGTAGTTAATTTTCGACTGTTAACCCTTTGAGTGCTGGAACCGGATTTTGAAGGTTTTTGCAAACAGTTTGGATCCAGATGAGACGCCACAGAACGTTGCGTCTCATCAGGATCCAAACTTTTTGCTATTCTGATAGTATTCTTTGAAAAAAATCGAAGAAAATGCTAATTTTAGAAATTCAGCAGACGACATTTAAGCAGACGACAAATTACCCAGCATGCAAAGGGTTAAATTTGATTTCAACAAGCACTTGACAGTTCTAGTTGCCATCTGCTTTAAATACTTTATATCATTATTCATCTATTGCCCATTTTGCAAACAAAAAGTTTCCATATAAACATCAAGGCAATAATCAAATTCAGTAACTTTAAGTTTTCATTATTTTATTTTTTGTTAAATGACTGCAGGTCAAAGTTTAGACTTTTAACATGATCTTGTCTTCATACAAGTGAGAAGTGAAGGTAACAAGATGAACATCTATTGTTTCTTACACAATTGATCGCCCAACCCCCAAGTTTTTTTCATGGACCTGTTGCCATTATTGGCACACAGAATTTGGCCTCTAACCTTTGTTGTATAATTTTTCACCTAAATTAGAATTCTATCACTTAACTTTCAGAACAAACTGTCACCAGTGTCTCAAACTGTAAGTGTCATGTGACCTTTAAATATGTAAATGAGCTCTTCTGACAATGAATTACTCCACTCAATATTGAAATATGAATTTGTATGAAACACCACTGTAACTTAAGAAGCCTACATCATTAAAATTCAGAATTCCAGTTGAAAACAAACTTTGAAAAAATGTCCAAACTAATGTAACAGACCAATAATAATAATTAACAAGAAATGTGTTTGTGAAACACTTTGTCCCCTTTTGAGCGATTTTGACCCATATATTTGACCTTTGACGATGAAGGATGACCTTGACCTTTCACCACTCAAAATGTGCAGCTGCATGAGATACACATGCATGCCAAATGTGAAGTTGCTATGTTCAATATTGCAAAAGTTATGTCCAAATGTTAAAGTTTGTGTAAACAAACCAACAAAGCAACAAACGAACAGACAGGGCAAAACGAATATGTCCCCCAGTATAGACTGGGGGACATAAAAATCCATACATGTCCTAAACCTATGATTTTCTTTCAATATGCTTGAAAAAGGAATTGCAATGACTGTTATACGCTACCCTAAGAGAAAGATATCTAGTATCAAATAAGGTACACGGTGCTGTGCAAAAGGGGCGATAGTATGTAAATATTAAGAACTTCAGGCAAATTATGTCAATCCAATACATTAAAAAACTTTATTATACTTAAAGAATGACATGTATGACCATAGTAGAACAAGCAAATTCGTTGAATTGATATCCCCCGCCAAATACATTTTGTTTATGGATGGGTGTAAAACTAAAAGAAAAGGTATAAGTGAAGGGTGGTGCCTTTTGTCCAATTTTTTTAAAACTCATTTGTACCTGTGATGGGTTTTCGCTTATCTATATATACACTCACACCAAGTATACTCATACCAAGTTTCAATGAAATCTGCCAAAGCACTTGCAAGATATACCTGCTGTAAGCTTATAGTAAAAAGATTTTGTTGAAGATACAAAGGGCCATAACTCCGTTATTAACAGGTAGTGTACTGTGCCATTTGGCGTGCATCATCCTCTTATGCATATATATACTCATACCAAGTTTAATGAAATCCGCCAAAGCACTTGCAAGATATGGCCCCGGAAACAAAAGTGCCTATAGTAAAAAGCATTTTGTCAAGATACAAAGGGACATTATAACTCCGTTATTAACAGATGGTGTACAATGTCATTTGGCGTGCATCATTCTCTGATCAATATATATATACTCATACCAAGTTTCAATGAAATCCGCCTAAGCACTTCCAAGATATGGTTCTGGACACAAAAGTGCCTATAGTAAAAAGCCTTTTTTAAACATACAAAGGGCCATAACTCTGTTATGAACAGATGGTCTTCAATCCCATTTGGCATGCATCATCCTCTTATCCATATATATATATACTTATACCAAGTTTCAATAAAATCCGCCAAAGCACTTCAAAGAAATGGCTCCGGACACAAAAGTGTCGGACGGACGGAAGGACATACGGACAACGCCAAAACAATATTCCTCCGCCTATGGCGGGGGATAATAAAACTGTAAAGGGGAGCAAGAGCTGCTGCTTATGATTGAAAATCAATCAAGATGCCTCAGTTGAAATCAAACTGCATTACATGCAAGACTGGCCATGCTTATTCCATCAGGCCAAGTTTAATGGTGTCCCATATTTTTATGGTTTTTTAACTTCAATAAAACTGCTGTATGCCCTGTCCCCCCTATAGAGATTCCAGCAGCATAAGAATTGTCCCATTAATTTCACAATAAATTCCCCAAATTCCATCAAACTGCTGGCTTCTGGGCTCTGGTTTCATGGCTATATTCACCAAGGACATTCAAGTGTCAGACGGATCCTTCAATGCCATGCACAGATGTGCAGTACAATTATACTATGCAATTTCAAATTAGGAGATAAGATTTTATTTTCAGGGCTGCTTTGCCTGGTTGCATGTTTGAGAAGCCATGCAACAATATCAGCAAGTGAACCCTGACGAAAAACAAATTAACTGTGTGTGTCTTCATTTTTATCGAGTGCACCGGGATTGTCTCCCATATGGCCATCGCCCCCAGAAGATGTGTTAGTTGGTTACGGGGGATAGTGCAAGATACAGGAGACACCCCGTTCCAGAGGTGACCCTGGGTCTTTAAGTGCCCGGTGTATAGCACCTAGTACACTGCACCTCGGTTTAACGTCTCATGCGAAAGACGAGTTAGTAGGTTAGGTGCAGCGGGGGATCGAACCAGCGATCTCTGGATTGTGAAGCCAGTGTGTTACCACTAGACCACGGATCCGCTAGAATTGTCACATTAATTTCACAATAAATTCCCCAAATTCCATCAAACTGCTGGCTTCTGGGCTCTGGTTTCATGGCTATATTCACCAAGGACATTCAAGTGTCAGACGGATCCTTCAATGCCATGCACAGATGTGCAGTACAATTATACTATGCAATTTCAAATTAGGAGATAAGATTTTATTTTCATGGCTGCTTTGCCTGGTTGCATGTTTGAGAAGCCATGCAACAATATCAGCAAGTGAACCCTGACGAAAAACAAATTAACTCCAACAAAACAAACATTGCATGGGTCAGCAGACTTCCATGCCATGGCAGTTGTTCTTGCAGAAAAGAACACAACTGTCCAAATTTAAATGGTTGGCTTCAGAACAAGTCCATCCAGTTTTAATTGAAAACCAGTCAGGGAGAAATGCGGAAAATAAGTGAAATATTAATCAAATCTGGCAGGTGAAATTGGCCCAAAAAAGCTTCCTCAAAACTTGGACATCCCAAATGTCAGTGAAATTTGAAATAATGAGTAGAAAGAACCATACAGTGTGAAATCCTGTCTGGGACTACTGAGAAATAAACACACAAAATATCATCATGTTCATTGATGTTCTCCCATTTTGTTTAAAGTCTTGAATGTTTAACCCTTTGAGCGCTGGAACCGGATTTTGAAGGCCTTTGCAAACAGTTTGGATCCAGATGAGACGCCACAGAACGTGGCGTCTCATCAGGATCCAAACTGTTTGCTATTCTGATAGTATTCTTTGAAAAAAAGTGAAAAAAATTATGTTTTTAGAAATTCAGCAGACGACATTTTAGCAGACAACAAATTTACCAGCATGCAAAGGGTTAACAAACTAATATTCACACATTTGGAACAATCCATAGAATACATACAACTGTCTCTGAAAATATTTACTGTAGAAGGTAATTTTACGAACACTCACAGTTTAACAAAAAAAAATTCATTTTGACAATAAAAAAACATATCATCAAACATGTTGCTACACAGCATTTTTTGAGTTATAGAATTATAAGAATTAGCTCAATCAATTATAAACAAACAATTTCTGTTGTACTGCCTTTACACAAAAACCTTTTCCATGATGACACAACAGGATGGGTTCAGAAATATTCAAATTAAAGTGTGCCCAAAAAACTGATGATATCAATTTATTACCTTCACCACTATGGTGGCATAAAATGACTATCATAAAAGTGTCAATAAACAATACATTTAATGTGTGGATTCCAGCTTGACCCTGCTATAGGGACCCAGCCCCTTCTGGTTATCCTGACCCCTTGCATTAAATCACAGGGCTCCCAGAGCCCTAAATGCATTCTGACCCCTACACACCATGACCCTTTCTAGGGCTGGTGCTAATGGATCCAAAGAATATTTATTACACAAAATGAACTCTTAAAACCAAATAAGAGCTCTTTTGGTACAAAAGAAATTAATATTGCAAACAAAATTGCATTTTTCACCTTAGCCTTATAAGTAAGGGCTACAAAAAGGACCAATAGTGTTAAACACTAGGTGCATTGTGTGAATTGTAATATACAGTGCTTCGGGGTTCATAATGTCAGCACTCATTTGATGTTAAGAGTGGTTTATGGGAAAGGGCCTGAAAAGAAGCCCAGTGTTAAATGAGCCCCAGTATTCATGTTTATTGATTTAGGGTGTGAACAAGGTAGGAATAACTGGATGTTGATGGTCCTCTGGGTACCTTTGATATATGGCCAGGGACCTGTGTGGAGCCCTTTCATGTCCCCAACATCACAGGGGCCACTGGGCCCTCAATGATCCATAGTCCTTTGGACATTACTAGGGTTCTCATAAGTCTGTCAAGAAAACCAATAAGCTGTCAGCCATAATCTGTTTTAAAGTAATGAGAATTGGCTAAAACATGACCACTTTGTACATTAACTTGTGTTTTTTTTTTGGTTATATTATAGACCTAAGTTTACAACCATAGCAAATTAATGTTAACAATTACTGGTTATTTCAAACACAACCATACTGCCCAACAAAAATAACATGTTCAAACATTTGAAGTTTAATCTAATTAAAAAAAATATTGATTTCATATCTGTTTGATTTGAAATATGTATTTGTACAATTTTAACACATTTTAATTAGCTCTATTTAAGGGTTAAATATATTGATTTTTGTATTGCCATTTTCACATCATTTTGTTTTAACACTGGCATTCTTCACCAAAACTCAGGATTCAATTTGTGCCAAAATGTATTCCAAAAACATTTCTTCAGTATTCAATTAACAACCATGTGTGAAAATCAAAATAATTGTGATACTACTTTGAGATACCTTAATGATGATTTACAGGCTTCTATGGATTTCATTAAAATTACCAGGCAATCTGTGCAGAACTGGTCCACTGTGTCACATTTCCAGACAGGAAGTGTAACAGATTTTTAATCACACACAACCAGACTACTTCCTCCTCAGACAAGGGAAATGAGTCTTGTAACTTGTCCTGTTTCTGTGATTAATGATATAATTAATCTGTGAATTCCAACATCAGTGCTGGGCATTCCACTTGAAAGGGGCCATAAATCTTGCTAATTAGGGGCCAGCAGCCATGTAAACTGTTGGACTCTTACTTGTTTTGAGTGATGCATTGTTTACAGTGGACTGGTCAAGAAGTGTGCATCATTTAGAAGGTTTCTTTAAATTGCACTTGATGACAATGGTCACCAATTGTACAGGCCATATAAATCACTCCAGACATACAGACTGAGCATAAAATTATAACAAAGTGAGAGTAAAATTTGAACCATTGAATATTTATTTTTTCTTAGTGAAATGATATGTTTAGGCTTTGAATTAAATAAAAAAAGGTTTAACAAAGAAGATCTGACCAAATGACCAATTACCATCAGCAGGGTTATGAACAGACCAATAACCATCAGCAGGGTTATGAACAGGCCACCTCTTCAGAAATTTTAAACTTATCTTGAAGCTGCAACTAAAAATGTTAAAACCCCATTTCCTGGAGGGGTTTCCACACAGTTTTCTAGTGTATTATTAGCAGGAACTAGAATCCATGCTTCTGCATGCCCAGAATTTCCTGACAGTGATTTACTGCAAATATCACAAACTGAAATTTTCAAAGACACCAACTGTGGACAATAATGGCTGCCAATGGGAAAATTATCAAAGCACCTCCAGTGATCATTTGCATGAACATAAATTAAATTAAAACCTGCAAATAAATAAGGCCTAAAATACCTTAATTAGCATGATAATGCATGTCCAGAGTTATTATATTTGATAGAGCTACAATGATTGGGCATGGCAGTACAATGATAAAGTGTAATAAAGATAATTGGTTGCTTAATTTAAAATTAGAAACTCATGCAGTGCATATGTCCAGTGAATGAATTCTAGCAAACCAAAGTTTGATAAAATGGATCACTATTTTGTAGAAGATCAAAACTCATTGCTATTGTCAAATGTCTAAAGCCATTTTGGATTTCCCATTTCTTTAACTTGCTTTGTTATTTAAGTCATTTTTAACAAAAGACTATTCTTAAGATATGGTTCACAGTGATTGGTTATTTTCAATTGCGTGAGGAGTTTCAATTTGATAATTTATCACCTTTGATTTTTTTGTAATTATCTGACCTACCAAAATAAAATCAAGTTTAGTTGAATGGCTTACAGCTACTTTTTTTAATATATACATGTTTATAAATTTAATTGTTATAATGCTATGGCTTTGAAAAGACATAAATTAGCACAATGTTCCATTAAATACAATCAAAAACAATTAAGTGAAAATTAAAGTCAATGAACCCATTGAATATGGCACATTCTGCATGTTCTGAAATTACCAATTTCCAATATGGCATAAAAGCAATATTAAATTTACTGGAGATTTATGGCTGTCATAATTATAGCCTTCTAATTTCCAATAATTTATTCTGAGCCTGTCTGGTGATATATGAACACACTCTGGTAGGCCAGATGTGCTATGTACTGGGAGGATATTAATGGGTGGTGACCAATACAGAAATGCAATGGAACAATTAAGGAGAGTGCAGTTAAGAAGGAGTGCAGTTAAGAAGGAATCTGAATAGAAAAATCAATATATTTCACTTAAGATAATTCATTTCAAAAACAGGCTGAAATGTGAAACTATCAATTGAATGACTTTGGAAAATCAAACAATATTAATGGGAGGCGACCAATGAAGAAATGCAATGGAACAATTAATGAAAGTGCAGTTATAAGAAGGAATCTGAAATGAAAAATCAATAAGAGAATTTATATAAAAGACAGGCTGAAATGTGTAACTATCAATTAAATGACTTTCGAAAACAAAACCATATTAATGGGTGGCGACCAATAAAGAAATGCAACTGCATTATTTATGAAAGTGCAGTTAAGAAGAAATCTGAAATGAAAAATCAATGTATTTCTTTTAAGAGAATTAATTTCAAAGACAGGCTGAAATGTGAAACTATTAATTAAATGACTTTGGAAAATAACATAATTGCTGCGCTTTATTAAAAATTGTAATCATAGACTCTTCCAGAAATGTTTATGTTCTCTGAGCAACAGAATTCACCATTAGGAAAAATAATTTTGACAATGAAAACTGTGTATTTACATTTTAATGTTTAATAAACACAACATTATATGCCTTGTTCATTTCTTAAGGAAAGGAAAGGCAAAATTGTGAAACACTGAAACCGCAAGATATTAAGGAAGGTTAGAAAAGGTAATCAACTCCAGTGAACTGATCCCTTTCAAAGACTGCCTGTCCATGGAATTGTTTTATAGATCAGTATCAGAGAATTATCTCATAACAACATCTGTTGCTTCTTCAAGAGATAACGCTCACTGTCCCTTGGACAAGCCCAGCAAGCAGGCTTATCAGCAAATATCAAGTTTAGGGGACAATGTTGATACAATCAGCAGGAAGTGCTTACATAGGGGACACTTTAGGGAGCTCTAGTATCAGGTCCTATCTAAGCACCTTCCACTTGTTACATAAGAATGTTTTGCAACCACATGAACCTGATGCAACACTAATTTTTGTCTTATAAAGTTGGAGTAATTATCAGCTGAAATTCACCCAACTTGGAAAGAGTGTTTCCTTCCTGAGGGCTGGATTCTCAGTGGATTTGATTGCATTTATTGGATCAGTAAATTAGCTCCTTATTGAAGCAGGACCATTCCACAACATTTTAAGGATCTGCAAAGTGTCTTAATTTGTTTGAGTAGTGATTCTAGCTGGCCACTGGGGATTTATGGCTGGTTTTCCAGCACCCGCCAGACTGTGCAAGATTACCTGGCAATCCAGAGCCAATCATAGATCAATTAACACATCACCCATCTAAAAGATACATAAGAGTGCCCATGTGAACAGGTCATATTAGTGGACAATATGGGGATGCAATTTCAGGAGGCAGCATCATTAATTTCCATCTGAGTAGCCTAGTTATCTCTATATAAAAATTATTTTAATACCTTCAATAGATTAGGTAAAATATTCATATTTTCATGGTCTTCTGATTATAAATTTCCCAATGTAAAGTTTACATTTGGCAATATAGCTTTTTCATTAGATTTCTGTCCTTCATTATTTTGAAAAAAAAATAAAAATTCTTTAATTAAAAGCATAAAAACAATCTTGCCTTAGTTCTGTAGGTCAATGTGTTAGTTTGCTAAAATTGCATGACTTTGACAAAATCTTTCAAACCTTCATTTATGAAATATGTAAAGCTAAATCGTTATATCATATAACTATAATTTTGGTTCAACTGGAAATAGGAGATGACCATTAAAATGGTGTCCAGTATTGTTCCTAATTGACACCCTCAAGTGGTAACAAAATTGCATGCACTTAACACAATAAAGTGGCCACCTTATAAAGCCACTTTTTACTGGGTGACATTCTAACTTGCATCAAATTTGTAACACATCAGGTCTTATAAAGGGCCTGTCCTAGGGATCACCTTTTGATTGACCCCTTATTCAATTTCAAGTGACAATGCAATATGCTAGAGTTCAATTGACAATGCAGCAAGTGACAGTAAAAAATGCATTTCAGAGTTATTCATTGAAGCCTTAAAAGCTGCTCCCTGTTTTCACCATCTCCAACCACAGCATGATCTCCAAGATTGACCCCTGTCTGCCATTATTTTCATTCTGTCCCAACCGATGACAAATTTCGTCATCAATTTGAGCATGCCCCTATCACACTACACAAGACAGCCACAGGTAAGGTAAAATGTGTTTTTGCAATTAGGGTCAAGGTGCATATTAATTCTCAAAATAAGCTGCGGCCCTGTACAATATGCTCTCCCGACCTCCAGGCCCTGGTGAATTATTCTCTGACACTCAAGTCCTGTAGCAACCTGTTGGGATTTCAATTTGTGGTGACCTCTTTAACACTGAGCCCTGGGTTTCCCTATCAGGGACCCAACCCCTTCTTGGGAGAGATACTGAGGTCAGGCCACTAGCAGTGTCCATCCTTATTGAATAAGGTCAAGAAACAGGGTCAGACCCCTAAAGGACTGGCTCATGCCAAAGGACAAGATTGTTAGTGTCAGGTTCCTGATTTATTCACTAAGATACACATTAGACAGGTGCTTTGCCTTTAACCCATTGCATGCTGGGAATTTGTCGTCTGCTAAAATGTTGTCTGCTAAATTTCTCAAATTAGCATTTTTCTTCGATTTTTTTTCAAAGAATACTATCAGAATAGCAAACAGTTTGCATCCTGATGAGACGCCGCGTTCTGTGGCGTCTCATCTTGATCCAAACTGTTTGCAAAGGCCTTCAAAATCCGGTTCCAGCGCTCAAAGAGTTAACCACAACCTCTGGTATTAAGCCTATATCACTCAGATACACACTTTGATGACACATTTGTAGTCCCTTACTAAATCCAATAAAATGTAAGACCTTATAACTGGACTCAAATTGTAAAAGCTACATTTCCAACCATAAGGTACAGATGAGCTTAACAGCATAACACATGAACAGACTGCAGTCACTCGCAGGCTGTTCTGGTTTTATGCTGGTTGCATATAACCATTTTCAATTTGCTTCTGAGTCGGAAAGGGTTAACCCGTTTACAGTTATTCAGCCACTAAACCAGTCTTTATATTGAGGCCACTGATTGGCCCAAGCAATCTTGCAAACCTTCCTCTGATTGGCCCAATTATTACCTTCACAATAGAAGAGCAAAGTGGGGACATGTGCTTTCAACTGTAGTAACTGTAGTAGTTCATTTGTAACTGGGGCTTGAGGCACAGATTTTAGGTGTTGATAAAGGGATTCAACTGAATGATAACAACAACATTGAGAAATATTATTGCAATGGGACAAAATTTGATGAAAACTAATGATAACCCCTGTGGCACACTTTTCCAGCAGTATGTATAATAAAAGTGTCTGTAAGACAATTATGAACCAATTGATAGTAATTATTATTAAAAAAGATATTACACAAATTCCGAAGAATGTTTGATGTAATAAAACTTGCATACCTTGCATTGAACAATCTGCTGGTCATCATAATAAATAAATCATTAAAATGTTTAAAAAATCATGTTTAAAAAAAAATTAAAAAATATGCTCAAATGATAAATTTTGATTTACAGATTATCATTCAGGAATGTTTCATCACAGATATTTGACTATCAAATAAAAATATACAATACATTGATTAAAAATAAAATAATTCATCAATAATTGTTTTGTAGGTGGTCCCATATTTATTTACATAATTCAAAGGAATTCTTTATTGTGGTACCAGATTTATCAAAAATTGATCATCAAAAATAAAATTGAATACAAATGTTAAAACTCGGTATCACTGATATAGTGAAGATTAACTCCTAAGTACTGGGCGGAGAAATATGACACTTAAAAAAATAATTTTAATGTTATCTTACAACAATGGCTATCAAATCACATTTCAAATTTCATGCGAACCCATCAAATTCCATCAAGATATCCTGCAACATATTCGGTTAAATTAAACTATGGCGCAAAACCTGACACTCTGGTGATGAGCTCTGAAAATTGATAAGCAAACAATTGAATTGAAACACTGATGGCTTGTTTGACAGATCAATATAAAACATTGTGGCGAAAAAATGTATTGTGGCCGAATATCTGATAAGAAAACAAAGATTATTGGGCATTATAAATGACAAAACAGATTGTCATGGGAATGAATGCAAGGGGCTGGGAACACATTAAGTGGGAGGAATTTAGGGGCTTAGATTGTGTTCGGAAGATGGGAATATATAATCATGACATATTGATATACATCTTAATCAAGGTGATGGAAATCTGGCACTTGTAGCTTCTTTCTTCTTGCAAGTCACATTAAAATTTTGGCAACCATTACAATTTTACAGATAATATAAATTTTTATCACATGACCATAGAAGGGTTAAGGATTTTAATTTAATATCACATGACCATAGTAGGGTTATGTTAAATAATCTAAGGGCATCGGGCCCTTAACCAAACAGCATAGTCATGGAGATTCTAGAATCCTTAAACAATGTCACATCATACTGTGAATTAAATACAAAGCTACACACACACACACACACACACACATCTATATCTCTATATATAAAACTAATTAAAAATATATAATTATATTATATATTTTTAATTAGTTTTTTAACCTAATTATGTTATTTTTGTATTTGCCATACATCATAATGACTACTAATCTAATCTACTTGATCAGTTTGATACACAATAATAAACATTTGAGCAATTATTATTAAGTCGTTCATAATTTACAATTTTATCAATGAAATGGGCATAAAGTATTGCAACTTGTCTACAAATGAAGAGATATCATGTGAGCCATCCAGCTCCCTTCATGTCTTATTGCCAGTGGGCAGGGACCCATGTCAAGATTTACAAGACAACAAACAACAGATTTATTGACCTCACCATGATATTCTTAATTCACCAGATTGAGAGGCTGAAACTCTGGAATTTAGGCAATGTTGGTCCGCCCATAAATGTGTTCACAAACATTTCAAAGCATTTTAGGTATGTGTCCTCAGGGGCGTAGGTAATGGGGGGGGAGCGGCTGCCCCCCCCCCCCCAATATTTCGGCTAGTCATCATTATATAAATAAAACGTAAAATCCAAAAAGAAATCGCCGCCCAAAAACCAGTATATTTGTAATCACGCGCCGTCAGTGTAGAAGCCATGTGTCCCCTCTCCGTCTGCTCTGAGATTGCCAATAGTGATGTGTCAATATCCCTTGTTAGGTGAAATAAACTAGGGGCCGGGGTAAATGTCATTGCGATAATTGTTTTTGTTCTTTTCCATGATTGCACTGTCGGTGTTTTGATTAAGGACAGGCTATTTTTTAATTTTAAATGATCGCTTTAATTCAAAGGTAACTGCCACTTAAAACAATTTTGAGTAAATATATGCGTGAAAAACATTAATAAGTTTGAAAATATTTTTGTTCTCTAAGTATAACAGTTATTATTTGATTAGAAATCATTGAAACAAATCATATATGTAATTGTTTAATGTTCAAAATGAGTATTCCTTAGTTTTATGTTTTAATTAGCATGAGTTTTTGGAAAGAAAATAATAACTGTTGAGATTTCTCGGTCGTGGGCGGCGGCATTGGACAAACTGATTTCAGGACAAACTGAGAATGAGACAAAAATCGAGCATTTATATCAACATGAAAGTTCCCCCAAAACGCACCATATTAATTATAATTGTAATTTTTTTTGGAACCACGGGAGAGGACAACCCTCTCATATGAACCCCTTTATGTTCCCAGTACAGAAACTGGACCGCCCCCTCCCCCCAATGTTTGGAGGTTATCTACGCCCCTGGTCCTTACTATAAAATAAATTTATATGTAAGTTGCTGTGTTTTTTTAGATGGAAGAACTGGACTATAGAATGTAGCCTATTGCTTTCGTGGTGCTTTGAAATCTGTTTTTAATCATGATCAGAAATATGGAAACATTTTTGAATTTTCAAATGGTGGGAAAATAGGGTAAAATGATGTTCTTTTTTTCTTTCTTTTTAAATTTGTGTTATTTACAGAAGGTGGTTTTCCCACAGTCAAACACTGTCATTATTTGATGATTTACAATTATGCAAGTCACAGAAGATTCATTCAATGTACAATGTTTAGATTTCATATTGTGCAAGGTTACAAGATAATTTTCCACAACTTTACATAACAATATAATGTGCCTCATTTCACCTCAAACAGTCAGATAATCTCCTCAGCATCATTAAGAAAGTGGGTGGGGTATTGTAAGATGGCAACTCCAAAATTATCCTAGCTGGATAGCTAGCAATTTTCATTGGCAAAGGACATCTAAGTCCGCTATAATGGGCTGCGTTACAAAAGAAGCAAACCTAGGCATAGAAAAAGAACCCAAAGAGAAATTCAAATACCCTTGATTTAAATGCCATAAGCCACTGACACCCCAATATGATGAGGATTAACAGCAAGATTTAGGAAGAAGAGAAAGCGGTCAGAAAACTTTTTTGTCCAATTATGTTACTGAATTTCCAACCCAAATATGATATAATGGTCAATGGTTAGCAATGAGATTTTGAAAACTGAAAAAAAGATAAGCAGATATATACAACTGATTTGTGATAAACCATCCTGATATTACTTATTTTTATTTTTTATTGTGTGCCAGATTATTTTAGGTAATGTAAGAATAAAATTATACAGCCATCGGACACATGCCTAGGGGGTCAAATGCAATAGGACTCCCATATAGCCATCACCCCCAAAGGAAATTCTGGTTGGATAATGGTTATCGTGCAACAAACCCGACACCCATAGGACACATGTTTTCATTCAGAAATGATGGTCAAGGGGTGATAGGGCATTCCTTCAGGCGTTTATTCATCATCAATGGTTAATAATTAATGTTCATGATTCAGAGACTCCAACAGAAATTGTAACCAATAAATTGTAATGAAGCAGAAGAAAATGTATTAACCCAAAGTTGACAATGGAAATGAGCTCCAAGTTTGGAGTGTTTTAAAAATAAAACAAATAAAACGGTGTTCCATGCAAATTGATGTCACACAGTGAATAGCACTGTGTTAAACTTTTTTTCCTAAGCAGAAATAATGTGACAGGTCTTTTTTGCTGCTCTTATCAAAACATGGGCGCAGAAATCTGAGAAATGTTTATCAAATTTATTTCACATTTTATTTCAGGCAAATTGCACTACAACAACAAGAACTCTTCACTATCTTGTTAGGAGAAAAGAATTGGTTTTAAATTAAATGGCTTTTGTCATGTATCCATGCAAAAGTGACCAAACTGTGACCAATACCATTATTAATTGATTAGGGTGTTAAATCAAAACCTGACTTTCCCAGTAAACTGCCCATTGTAATGCTGTCAAACATTGATAAAATTCATCTTCCATACTGGGCTGTACTCACTCTCTTTCCTCAGTCTTTCCATTTCACTTCATTGATTAATCTTTACAGAAATCAAGATAACACCCCTTGTAATTCTTTAAAAATATCATCAGCACATTGTCGGAAATATATGATTGTAAAACATTGATAAAGTTCATCTTTTAAACATGCAATCAGCACATTGTTTGAAAAATGTGATTTTTTGATATACCACTAAACCAGAACATTTCACAGATGCCAACCATCAATAGTGACATGTTAATTATATTTCTTGTGAGTGGTCATAGTATCAATTTCTTGTGAGAAACAATAACAGTGAAATTGAAAGGTGCCTTGCTAGTGATAAAATCACAACTACATTTTCCACTGTGAACCCTATCTGATAAAGTGAGACCACTGGACTATTCATGAAATAAACAGCATTTCCTTTTCACTGAAGGACATGCACACGGAATGAATCAACCCATTATATTTAACTGATATTAATATAATGCATTTAGCGTTTGATACAAATCTAATGCACTTGGTTTTTTACTGGATGTAAATGCTGGTCATAAAGCAGAAAACAAAGCGACAGGGCGTGTGTAAATCATAGGAGGATGATTTAAGGACCTTAATTCTGGCATATTGAAAATGATAAGCATTGATTTTTGGCCGTAAATCTATTTTTTATTACTTTAAGTGTTTTTACAGAATACAAAGGATTTCTATTAATGCAATATAAAGTGTGGCCTGCCCTTTGATCAGTCTCAATCAAGAGCTAGCACAAGTCTATTAAAAGTCTATTAAAAGTAATAAACAGGTTACAGAACAATACTTAAGGGCAGTGTCAATAGCATTATGCACACATTGCAGTGTTTGATTAAATAAGCCATAAAGTCTGGTATTGACAGAGCAGATATTATTGCACCATCCTATTAAAAAACAATATATCCCCTTGTGCTAATATTATTATGGAAATAACTTGAACCAGCTTAGCGCAAATGTTCAGACAACTGTTTATAGTCAGGTTACTATTACATCAGCCTTAGCAGAACGGATTGCTGTGATATGGAAACCTTCAATGTTTTTAACTTGTTTACTTGTTTTTTTTTTTGCAGATACTGATTTGCATTTTCACCTGGAAAAACCTGGTAGTGGCTTCCTTTTTCATACTATTCACACATGTGCCAACAAATACTCTAGCTGGACAACACAATTATGGAATGCAAAATACTAAATAAAATTAAGTAAATCAGATTTACAAGCGAGATTATACCTTTCCAAACCTGTTGATAGGGCAGGTAACTCTCCTGGCAGATCTTACTGTTCAGACTGATTGCCTCCCTTGATGGAAATACTTCCGCAACTTGAAACAAACCTATGGACACCATTTCTTTACAAAACATATTATATCCACCAGTGTTTTGTCACATTTTTGACACACATTTTAAAAATACATACTTTTAATCAGTAAAATTTATGTTCTTAAGTGTACTAATGAAATCACTTTGGCATATGTATTTTTATTAGATTATTCCATTATGAGCACTAAAAATTCAAATTAAACTTGTGTAATGTCTCCACTTTGAAACAAATTAAGCATCCGCTATTATCCATTTAATTCATTCCTTGTTCAAGGAATTTTACTGTTTGATCAATCGTCTTTAGTAAAACCCATCATATAACAGTCTTACAATCATAACCAAACAGCACAACTTTGTTGATTTCACTTCAATACATTCATTTTATCTTTATTACAATTGTCTGTAAGTTCACAAGACCTACGCACAAAAGAGTTTAATGTGCACAAAACTAGTTCTTCTATTCCACTTTAAACATCTCCCAACATTTTTCCCCACATCAAACTATCCAATGAAGGCCCCGTGATTAGAGCAGTTAAGAACTCTTTCTTCCGCAACATTTTCTTAATTTTCAAAACGCCCCCAGTTTAACGGAGCGTAACAGTCAGCTATATATGGATGCGCGTATCAGTTAAACTTCACTCGCCTCTTTAATACCCATCAGCCTTGAAAGTAACTGTATCCGATAAGGATCACTTTCATCCCCCAATGAAGCAACCTGTACACATTAGGAGAAAATTTGATTTAAGGAGTAGAGTTGACAGCGGCTGCCTTTGTGTACAGGCTTATCCTCTATAGTGACTAGTGAGTGGTGTACAATGATTGCACCTTGCAAATTTGATTTAAAAAGAGATTTGAAAGCCCACGCATATGTTAACAGGCTTATCCCTTTGCTAGTGATTGCACCTTGCCACTTGAATCTGACAATGTTCAAGTGTAAGGGAACTGCAGCTATCATGTACCATGTGACAGGAGTATTCAGTCGAACCCATCTCTACAACACCTCCAATGTGACAGTGGTAATCTCTGTCACAAACAAGAAAACTGCCCTTTGTGGCCACTTCACATTGGCTTGACTACCATCTGAATATTAACAGGCACATCACACAATTGAAAAAAGAATTTCATTGAAACCTGCACAACCATGATATGTTATTATAATTCAACAAGATTTCTTTGCTATTTAAATAGCCACGTATCTATTAGTTTAATCAAGTTCATTTATTTATAAAATCTGCAAAGCAAATAAGATTAGTTATTAATCTCAATAAAGTTTATCAATTTGGATGCTAAAGAGTTCAGATCAAAGCAATGCAATGATCTGCTTCACACAAGGAAATGGTCTGTAGAATGTTGGTCAGGTAACTCAAGGAATGAGAAATGTTATGAATGTGCACTAAATAATGAATGTTTCTCTTATATATATGTATACGAAATAAACATATGTAACACTAATTTCTGACAAAACAAATTTTGGCTACATTTATTTATAGTTTGACATTTTTACTCTAAAAAGAACACCTTTGTACAAGAAAATGGTTGTTAAATGACAGCATTTCAGAATCAACATCATGCTAGCTCCCAAACTCCCTTTTAAAAGCTGTTTAAATAGAAAAACCAGCCCATTAAACATGCATTCACACTTTGCAAACTATTCTTTTATCAGAAAACATGATTTCAGTGGTATCTCTGCGAGGACTGACAGACCACTTTACCACTCAAAAGCCAAACAAAACAGTCCCCTACTGTCTGTAAACAAACTCAGGGCTCAGCTGGTCAAACAAACAGTAGCCCAGTAGCCCTGCCACAGGCCCATTGTCCTTCCAACCAGAAGTCATACCAACAAGCACTGGTGAAGCCTCTGACAATAGGACCCAACATCAACATTAGCCCTTTGAGCGCTGGAACCGGATTTTGAAGGCCTTTGCAAACAGTTTGGAACCAGATGAGACGCCACAGAACGTGGCGTCTCATCAGGATCCAAACTGTTTGCTATTCTGATAGTATTCTTTGAAAAAAATCAAAGAAAATGCTAATTTTAGAAATTTAGCAGACAACATTTTAGCAGGCAACAAATTTCCCAGCATGCAAAGGGTTAAAGACCAAACAAATGAAATGTGTGTCACTGTGAGGCATTGGCCTAAAAAAGGTTTGTTAAGATCAGCTTTTAGTTGTTGTTTTTGTATGAAAAACATAAAGAAGCTTTACACACAAAAATTGAACATTAGCTAAAATCTGACAAATATGGAACATTCCAAAAGCAATTGCTTCTGAAGTATTCATTTTTATTTGTGAGCGAAGCTCACAAATAATGCAGACGCAATTATGCAAATCAGTATGCCTTAGCTATGGTAGGGCCCCTAACCCATGACTGCCTGTGTGGATAACTCCAGTCAAATTTAGCAGACGACAAATGCTTAAAGCGTTTCTGTTTATACTTAACTGGTACACTGCAGCAGACGACAGCCTGTAATTATGTAAACAATAGGTTTTAGAGCTTGTGGGACATATTGGCCAGTCTAGTGTTTAAATCAGCTTCTGCGATGACATTGGTAAGTTTATCATTGAAATATGTACATATTGGCTGCTTTTAGGGAAAACGGGGTTCAATGCTGCATTAAAAGTCTGTCATGTGGGCAAAATTGTTTCTCAATAATTTAAAGAAAATAGATAAAGTACAGTAGACTCTGCCAATACCGGACGGTCTGGGGACCGGCCTGATCGTCCGGTTTTCAGAGAGTTCCGGTATACCAAGAGTTGGCATATTGCTGAATATACATTGTATGCAATGTGTACACAATCATATAAGAATAAAGCAAACCATATACATTTACATGTACCATGTGATAACTGTACTCATGTAATGTTTATGTTTAAAGTTTTCGTCGAAAAATGTGTTTTTATTCGATTAAAAGCAGAAAACATTCCATACCGACTTGTATTGATTAATCCCAAAGTGAGCGTGGTGCTTTAAACATGTACGTACATGTACATGCGTAATTGACATTTGTCATATAGGCGAGTGAGTCGTGTTCGAGTTCGCTATAAATAGCTCTGAATTAATTAAGTTTTATTTGTTACAAACGAATGTTGTGGACACACGATTTATTATTCAAGGTATAACACATTTCACAAAACATACACACACACACAAAAAAACAGCGTCATATTTTCAAGACATTCGATATCTCAGCAAATCTTGTCAAAACCTTCACATGCACGAAGTTCACGATTTATTGAAAAAGTCCGAGATCATAATTGATATTACAGTCACAGTTTGTTTTACATTATTTAATCGGACTTCAATAGCGCGGTAACGACTTGACACCTTTATGGTATGTTTAATCCGATTATCGATAATTGCGCGAGCGGAATGTGTGACACCGTGCGCGCCGTGCTGACTAGGTATTGTAATTTTCACGCCTCGGGCATCTTGAGAATTTGGACCGTCCGGTGTACTCAATGTATTTTACGTTGAAAATGACGAAATTCAAGGAGATATCCGTCCGGTTTCCGGTTTAGAGAGAGTCCGGTTTATTCAACATTTTTTAACAAAGAAATAGAAGGGGAAAATACGGGACTGACTCGACCGTCCGGAATCGGGAGATTTCCGGTATTCGGAGAGTCCGGTATTGGCAGAGTCTACTGNAGATAAAGTATTAGATACACATATCACAACATGTACATGATTATAGGCTTGTTATTCTTTAGCAAGGCAACCACAATTCTGAAGATGGTTGCCAGTGCAGCGACCAATTGTGAAAATAAAGACATATTGTTGTTATTTTGTCTAAGTTATCTCTATAACATAAATATGAGGATAAACAGTCACACACATCTCGACCTGTGCTTTAAGACACACTCTTTAAAATTTAAATGGGTTGTGTTCATTTCACACTTGCGATATAAAAAGCTATAACATAAGTTTGAAAACTGAGTTGCTTCTAAGATTATGCAATAGCGAACAAATTCAGTGCCTTCAGCACTTTGATAATTTCTGTGTTGTTTTTTAGCTTAAAATACGGTCGGGCAGCCCAAAAACATTTTTTGGCCTTGGATGACATGGTCAAACTGAGACACCTCTCCTGCATGGTTGAAAAGGATGAGTACTTAAAACATTATGCACCATCACAATCACAATACCCGGCCTCATGTATTAAAAAATGACCACCATCTGTTTTACTTCTTTGGCTGTAAAACATTTTTTAAGGACAAATGCTTCAAGCTTCTCCCTCTGGTTGCCATGAGACCAAAATGTGGAAGCATCTGTTACCAAAGAAGGTTGTTGTTGGGTATGATGACATGGCTTGAAACAAGCCTTGGGGATATACTCAGAGAATTAAGTTGTTTTTGGTATTTATTGATACTGTGATTTATCTGCAGAAATAGAAACTCATACCAAAACATTGCCATGTTTTATACACCAGTGAACAAAATACAGAATAGAGCAGATGATAAACAAATCAATAAATTGCCTCGTTAATTAAGAGGATTTTACAAACCTTAATACACAGCACATTTTGTTCAAAATGGGCACCTTAAAGCCCAATACAAATTACCAATAGTTCACCAGTATCAGTGGTGATTATCCAAGCTTTTAAGGTTAAAACTGTCTTTAGATGAAAAACCCTTTTGAAATTGGGCGAAAAACGCATTAAAAAGTAACTTATTTTCATATTGTTTTACAAACATCTGTGCCAGAGATAATCTTGTAATGAATGCATTAAACTTGCCGTAATTAGAATAAATTCAGTCCTTCTAATGACCATGTGACACATGTTTGTTTAGGGTTCGCCTGATGTATTACACCTCTTCTAATGAGATATTCTCGAGAATAATTATTAAATGTTGTCAAGCTGATAATGAAAAAACAATTATTAACAAATAATTTTTAAGTTCAAATTTCAAGTTCCCTGATTTTTTATGCATATGTTTTTGTTCACGTTTTCTCATCCACATTCTTTTTTATCCTGACTTGGTAAATCATTTTTAATAGATTTTTAATAAAAGACAATTTGCACTTGATTTCCGTCAAGAATCAAAATGAAATTCCTTAATTAAATACTACATGCATGCTATGGTCAACCTCTTCTTTTCAGCAATCATGACAATTCAATAACCCTTCCACTCCACCACCCCACCCACCTGTACCCAGTGCATGCATATTACTGTTATACAGATTGTCATAAATATGCAGCTCCATAAAAAACTATTTCTCCAAATTACAGGCTTCCCTGGTTATTGTTTGGGGACCCTATGTTTCCAATCTAGTCCGGGAAATCAAAGGATTCTGAAGATTTCATATTGATGACAAGGGTATTAATCTTTATAGAGCTGCTACAATGGCGGCCCATAATGACTGGAAATATGGAAATTTTACGATGACAAAGGAAAGTGAAAAGTAGCAATTTTGTACCGATGTCTCGGACCTCAATACAATTCCTTTGTGACACCTCTTTCCGATAACAAATATTTTTATAAACGTTGCCTCAGTTCTAGGTTGACACCAGAATAGAGTCCTGTTTAAATGGATCGTTAAACTGAAATTATCCATTGTGACTTTCGATAGTCGCCATCTACTTTGGCACAACAGGCCACACAGTGCTTTTAGACAGTCCCTTGGACTTCAAGAGAAAATCAAAATAGATGGATTTTGAGGGAAAAAACAACACACACAATAACGGGGGTGGGGAGGGATTCCCTTTTATTCCTATTTATATTTTAGGATTAATGAACAAGTATCAATGTTCATACATAAATAAAGACATAAAAGGGAACAGTTCGCAGGTTGACCTTTTTTATTGATTGCTTTCCAAGTTTTTGTAGAAGAGTCCCAAATACAATAATTTTGTCTGTTAAAATCATGAAACTAACCTGACAATAATCTTGATTGCTTCTGTCGTTTTCGTTACAATTGCTGACACAGAAAGTAAAATCTACAACAGTCTTTTAGTTCATAAAAGCTGCGATGGCTGGGTGGTTCAAGTCTCAAGAGTTTCATACTGGAATGTTCAAGCCATGGAGACAATGTTAGGTCATGCAATTGTAGAGACAACCGCCATTTTTCGCAGACACATGTAACAAACACACTGGCAACTGACACCGCAAATAGCATTTCTTTTTTATCAGAAATCCACAAATTGATTGTGTCCACAATATTTTTTTTTTTTTTGTAATAAACAAATTTCATGTCACCGAGTCGAATATCAATCGTTTTGCAGTATTATGTTGTATCTTTTCTCCACCAAAGACTTATTTTTGGTTCTTTCTGGGGGGTCTGTGAGAAAATGAAAGTGATGATCTTTAGTAAGCTAAAAACACAGAAATTCCAAAACTAAAACTTTATCCACGACTGAGCGTGAAACTGTTGTACCTGCTCTCCATATCTATACCAGATTCACTAGTTTAACCCTCCTCCTTATACAATGATCTGTAC
Source organism: Dreissena rostriformis (assembly GCA_007657795.1). Taxonomy (NCBI): domain Eukaryota; kingdom Metazoa; phylum Mollusca; class Bivalvia; order Myida; family Dreissenidae; genus Dreissena; species Dreissena rostriformis. Next base: position 54,518 of record VMBQ01002063.1, on the reverse strand, counting down.
ATCAAGTGATCAATTCAAATGCCCTTGACAAATCTACCTGATGGACAACTTCAATAGAACATCAATCTTACCCAATTAAAGAACCACCTGCCTAGCTGTTGTCCATACATTTATTTCTATTTAATCAAATGACCTACTTCAATTTCTAAAATTTCACTAGGATCAGAACCATCTGCTGTCAAGCCTATTCAGGTTTAAGTGATTTTTATACCAAAACATTAAGGATCATTGAAAATTAAATTAATAGTAAACACAAGCTCATTATAGTAAATATTCTTCTTAATAAGCCAGTGTGACCAAAAAATGAATTGTTCTTTGAAAAGAATATCAGACAGAAAATGACTGTGCACAGAGATTCATATTGATTTTTTTAGAGTGATTCCAAGCGAAACACATTTAGAGGTAAAACGATAAAAAAAAACTTCGGATATAAAGTAATAAAAGTAATTGTCATTTAAAGTACTGTTTATTNCGGTACAGTACGGCACAAAACGAAACAACATATACACATAGTAGAATAAAGCTGGGGTCACCGCCTTGGAACGGTCAATGCTAAGCACTGAGGGTTTGAACTGGTTATAGAGCGCTCAACCTCATACTTGGCCCAGCAATATTCATGATACATATAAGTGTAAATAAAATTTAACCTCATAGCATTGCAACTTAATTTAAACAGTAATAAAAGGGAATTAAAACGCATTCAATTTAATTACTATTTAATTACTCAATGGTAGGAAGCATTCAAAGACAAATTTAAGGGCCATTACAAATGCAGATATCAATGATTAATTTAAATTAATCATGGTTATTTAAACATGAATGAAAAATTATTTAATCCCATTATAAAACAAGATGTGAGCGATAAATGCAATATATTTCAAATATGACAACATTCAAACTCCATTAATTTACATTCATGTGACACTTGTTCATACCCTTAACAATATTTCACAATGAAAATGCAACAAATGTCGAGGTAGATGTGAGCCCAAGAAAAATTGTTATGCCAAGGATTACCAGATCCAAGGAATTGCTAAGCCTGAGAGGTTGAACCACCGGAAAAGTGGGATGCAGGTGACAATAATATTTAATGACATCTTTAAAATTTATTGCACACTATCAGTGTACTTATGCCTTTGAAGAAAGAGAAAATGTTGGGCAATAACTTCAAACTTTAGATGCTTTATCTATTTAAGTTATCTTTAAGTTTGCATTGAACTTGTATTTGAAGTCATATTTAATGGCAATACATCACCTGTTCTGGCTTAAAAATTGGAGTGTTGAAGAATTAGCATTAAATTCTAAGCACAATTTTGTGTTTAAAAATCTTCAAAATCTTTTTTTTTTAAAGAAGATACTTTTTTTTTATCTGAGTCATTCCTTGAAACATTGCATGACAAAAAATTAATTGGTATAAGTGTCAATGTGACAATTGCAATACAATGCTAGAAATGGCCCAGCCAGTATTAAGGTCACCAGCTATGCGTCTAGGTTGGGTCTCAATTATTGGCCTTACCATGGCCTTATTGTTAAAGGACAACATAATGATGCTTATACTGTATGATATCGAAAGTCACCAACCATATACTCAATTTATTATTTCACTTTTTTCTTTTCAAAATATTGTTTAAAAAAAAAACAAAAAAACAACTAGCAAACATTTAGCGAGTCTCAATAAATGTACTGCAAAATATGCAAATGAGAGAGCCTGATGACGCCTACATGGATCGATAAACTACAACAAGTGTAAAAATATCACATCAGGCATGCCAATATTTTATTCACTTGATCACAAATGCATGCCAATAAGTTACCTACACCAAAGATGTCTATTTTGCACTTACAATCACCAGTAGTGTAAAAGCCAATGCAGCGCTGTCACTTTTTTAAACACCATAACCCACCCACCAAGTACCAATGGCTAACTACCCTCCTCCCAAGCACAAAATGAGGGTTTTAAGTGGGAATGTTTTGTATCTGGTATGGATATATTATGAAGTTAGAACAGTTTTAACCCCAACCCCTTGAAAATATTAGAGAAGACTGGACCCCAGGTACCTGGTACATGTACACACCCAGGGTGTTTAACTAGCCCATCTGGTGAGGGTGAGGGTGCCAAGTCATATCATCTCTGTCCTAGTATGTTCCCATTTGGGCTCTCACAAATCATTAAAGCATTCTTAGGTTAAAGAATCAACAAAGATGTTTAATTAGACTCATAAAAAAATGTTTGTACTAATTTGCCATGTTCCCAAAGCTGATGAAGGTCATAAAGATTAAATTCTAAATGCCAACACAATTTTTTCTGTGGAGTGTTACAGTTTCAATAATGTCCTTAATTCTNAATTAAACATAGAATACAAATTGGCTGTGGATCAATTAGGCCTAGGAAATGACTCAATTCTGGCTCGCAACAAGACATGATGCATTAAAAGTCTGTCATGTCGGCAAAATTGTTGCTCAATAATTGAAAGAAAATAAATAAAGTATTAGATACACATAACACAACATGTACATGATTCTAGGCTTGTTATTCTTTAGCAGGGCAACTAAAATTCTAAAGATGGTTGCCAGTGCAGCAAGCAATTGCGAAAAAAAAGAGACATATTGTTGTTAATTTGTCTTAGTTATCTCTATAACATAAATATATGAGGATAAACAGTGCACCCACATCTCAACCTGTGCTTTATAAGACACACTCTTTATAAATTTGAATGGGTTGTGTTCATTTCAAACTTGCGATCCTTATAAAAAGCTATAACATAATTTTGAAAACTGAGTTGCGTCTAAGATTATGCAATAGGGAACAATTTCAGTGCCTTCAGCGCTTTGATTAATTTACTTAGTAAGGAGCTAAGAGAACTTCATTTATCACACATGAGATACATGGTCATTAACGCTCTTCAAAAGTGTCATAATAGCTTCCTGACATTTAACTTTCTGTCAGACTATGAAAATATATGACTGATTATTATACTATGATGATACCAGTATGATGCTACAAAATCATACCAGCATAAATCAACAAATATAAAATCTCTTTTCTAACATCTATTATGAAATTCAACATAAAAGATCAAATCAATTTTCAATGACAACGGTGGGTGAGGCACTGTCAAAGACTTCAAAGAAAATTACAAAATATTAGAAGGCAGCAAAGCCTTGCAAACCATCTGTGGAACTAAATAATGATATTGAAATGGGTCCAGAAGACAAATCTCAGTAAAATCCCTACCAATTAACATCCCAATGGGAACAAAACAAGGACCAATTAACTCATTCTGATTGACAACAGGAAGGCACACAGGGGTCTGGCCTTAAAGAGGCATGAATTTGAAGCTTTTGTATCTCATAGTGAAATGTGTAGCAGGTACAACAGTATCGCGCTTAACAGTAAATGATTTAATTAGATTTTCACTGTAAAATCAAACTAATTGAGAAGCAGGTGACTGCATTGATGTTGGATGATGTATTCTATAACCAGCCAAATTGGTGAGGTTTTAAAATAAATCCACCAGATTTCAGATGGCAACTATCTGTTGGAGTTTAAATGGACACAGAAGTTTTAAAAGACATTAAATCATTATTATAATCTTGATTCCCAGATTTGGAATAAATTTAAATTATCCATGCATTTTCAAATAGTCTGTTAATTTTGTCAGCAACATAGAATAATTAGGCACAATAAATTAAATGCCACACAAATTCAAGTGGCATCACTGATTTTACATTAATAATAATTATGCATCATAATGAAATGTTATGCCTTTTTCATTTTAATGGTATATAATTTACCCCAAAAGCAATGCTACGATTCAGAATAAATTCATTCATGCACACAACATTAATTAATGTTTTCAAATAAAAATCATCCACTGGAAGAGGTGCAAAAATGTATTAACATGACAATGGTTGTCTTCAGCATTCTAAAAATAGTCTTTCAACTTCAAAGGCCTACATCACAGCATACAATTGTGAGAAATATGTACCCAGGCTACAATGCACCGATTTCTTGTAGTTGTTATCCACATTGTCAAGCTAGTGGGTGGGGCAATGCAGTATCAGATATCTATTTTTTCCTATTTGTTATTCTAAGTAAAGGACACAACATCCGTTTTGCACTGATTTATACCTCAAATCAAAGGGTAAATGTTTGGACACTTTAATCAGTGTTGAACGTTGTGCAGAAATGTGTGCACCACTTTTATCTCTTATAAATAAAAGGTTATGTGTCAACATCACAATTAAATGGTCCGTAATCCGAATTTTTGTAGGCTTAATTTACAATCAGAAAATTAGATAATCATATTTAAAAAAACAACAGTTCCAAACATTGTTTTTTTTTATCTTATTGCATACTTAACCCATTAAGCGCTAGAACCGAATTTTGAAGGCCTTTGCAAACAGTTTGGATCTAGATGGTCTCATCAGGATCCAAACTATTTGCTATTCTGATATTCAGACGACGTTTTAGCAGATGACAAATTTCCCAGCATGCAAAGGGTTAAGGGAATATCTACTGCCTCTGAGCCACATTCACACTAATTCCTTGTGACAAAACTGGAGATGTTGAAGACTTGGAGAACCTAGTTCAGATGTGTCCCAGTCTCACATGACGGAGCCATTAAATAGTCATTATAAGACTCTTCTAAAAGATTGTGTATCTAAATCCTAAATAATGCTTATGAAAAGTTAATGTTTGAAGACTGAATAAGATTTATTAAGTCTGAAGTAAATCCTGGTCTCATAACCCAGAAATAGGAGAAATATACAGAGGAAAAACCTTATCATCCACATACTAATATTATTCCATTTACAAACTGGGAGAAAAGAATGCCAAACGGAGAAAAGAATGCCTACAACATTTACAAACCACTTATTCAAGGTGGCTGACCAAAGGAATAAATTAGCTGTGTACTTCAATAGGCTACAACTAACTATTAAATCATGTGGAAAATGGCCCCCACACTCCAGTTAATTGAATTCATTATAACTTGTGGGGATAAGTGATTTTCCACTTTCTCATCCCTTTGTAGGCTGAGTTAACCTTACCTAAGTCACTTGAACTTTTTTGCTGAAGTCCTTGATCTATCTTGACTGTGATTGATGGATTGGAAACAAGTAGCCCAAGGTGGTGTGTAGCCGGATGTGGCTCAAGTAAACAATCAAGTAGCCCTCCAATCACTCAATTAACCTTTCACCAAGTAATTGGGCAATTGTTGGGTAAATTATGGTTCTCATGCCACTAATTGGAGCAATTCAATGAAGTCTTTGTAAAGACCAATACATTCTGGACAACCAAATACCATCCAACACAAAAAGAATCTACCTTGCTTTTAAAACTTTATTCCCGATTTCTTACTAACTGAAGCTGGGTATAATTCTGCAACCAGTGCACAATATTAGGACACCAGGCAAGAATGAGGTTTATATTGCTGATGTATTTCTTACAGAATAATGAATCATAATATCAAGCAAATATTTATCATTGTGCTAAATAGACTGTCTATCTCTAAGACATGTGTTGCATGTTCTTATTGGACCAGTAACAATTCTTATTCGTCTGTCATGTACCTCAGATTGGAAGACCATTTTTGAGGGCACAGTTTCCAGTCAGGGGTCAATCTTGACCATAATTATATAGAACGCTTTAAAGACTGACCAAAATCTAGAGGCATGACCTTATTGGACCAGCAACAATTATTGTAAGTCTGTCAAATACCTCATATTGGAGGACATTTTTTAAAGGCCTAGTTTCCAGTCAGGGGTCAATCTTGACAATAATCCTCTAAAATCCATTTACTTCTCAAAGCCCCTGTGTACCTGACAATGGACCCTTTCATGTCCAACAGCCCTAAGACCTTGGTGTAACCAGATCAAAAGGATCCTCCCTAAAGTGATGATCAGCCTAATTAGATAATAATCATGAATAATTAGGACTTTAACAGGAAGATCATGGCTATAAACTAGACCTGAGATTGACCTCAAGTGACATAAAAATTGGGACATTTGTCATATTTCTTTGATATTTTGTTAAAGGCCATCATTAAATTTTTATACATGTTACAAGTGATTGATGCAAGTGTCTGTGTCATGATGCTCAAAGGTAAAGAATGTTTTTAAATGTCTGTGTTTCCGTCTTAGAATCATTATTAACAATATCAACATCTATAAAGGTTGTAATTAATTTAACTTAAATGTTCATTGAAAACGTACTTAGGATGGTCAGCCAGTTAGTTCTCTTGTGACATTTTGAAATAGAGTACCCCTCTAATGTCTAAGCTTTTAGAAATCATTCAAACCAGAATTCAATTCTACACTATCTCAAATAAAACAGTAATGTATGTTTGTTCCCCCAAAATTGACACCTACATTTATCAACAACAATGATATCTCATTTACAAGAACATAAAATATCAAACAGAGAAATGCAGTACCAACCATCCTATAGTAACCGGTATCCAGACAAACTGCACCCGGACAATCGGCATCCGGTGTTTTTTTACAATCCCGGACAAACGGCACCCGGAAAATTTGTCGACCCCGACAATTGGCACCCGATTTAATTGTAAACCCGGACAAACGGCACCTGATTATAGGCTATTGATAAAACCCTTCAGCACCTTGTTGGACTAAATTTTTTAATCCACTTATTGGTTTGGTAAAAGAGATGATTAATAAATCCCGTCAACAAACTGTTTTATCAAACTAATTTGATTGAGTGCAGATATAGTTTGAAAACTAAACAACACACGGAGATATTATTCTTATTATCCCAATGTGTTCTGTTCGGTATTATTTACCTTGACAATTAGCGATCTCTTTCTTTCAAACCAATAAGCGGAAAAGACTAATCAGCACGATAAAGTCCAACACGGTGTAAAATGTCTATTGGTAGAAAAAAAAACATTAAATGTTTCATAGCCTTAAATCAGGTGCCTTTTGTCCGGGTTTACAATTTAATCGGGTGCCGATTGTTCGGGTCAATAAATTCACCGGGTGCCAATTGTCCGAGATTGCAAAAAAACACTGGGTGCCGATTGTCCGGGTGCCGTTTGTCCTACAATCATAGTAACCAGGAGCTCTGTGAGTTTGGTATGTTGAGTGTTTTTTNTAAGTTGGTTTAAGTTAGTTTTAGTTGGTTTAAGTTGGTATAAGCGTGTTGGTTTATGTGAGTGAAATCCAGGTTTACCTACAAAAAACCAAGTCGGTAAGCAAAAAGTGTGTTTAAAAGACACGCTTTAACCCGGTGCCAATACCGCAGGGTTTAACACGGTTTTAACACGGATTAAAACCGGGTTTTGCCCACTTTTTTGACAAGGGAGGTGTTATTAAACAAATTAGCAGATTACGTTAATCAATCCACACTCAAATTAGTTTGATAAAACAGTTTGTTGACGTGATTTATTAATCATCTCTTTCAACAAACCAATTAGCGGATTAGAAAAATTAGTACAACAAGGTGCTGACGGGTTTTATCAATCGCCTTTAATCGGGTGCCGATAATCCGGGTTTACAATTAAATTGGGTGCCAATTGTCCGGGTCGACAAATTTACTGGGTGCCGATTGTCCGGGATTGCAAAAAAAAACAGGGTGCCCATTGTCCGGGTGCCGTTCGTCCGGATACAATTTATTTCACTATTTCCTTCCCTGTAACTTTATATTTTTTTTTAATGTTAAATTTGATTTCAACAAGCACTTGAAACTTGTATTTGCCATCTGCTTAATACTTTATATCATTATTCATCAATGGCCCATGTTTGAAAAAAGTTTCCAAATAAACATCAAGGCAATAATAAAATAATCAGTTTCTGTAAGTTTTCATTATTTTATTTTTTGTCAAATGACTGCAGGTCAAAGTTTAGACTTTTAACACAATCTTTTCTTCATACAAGTGAGAAGTGAAGGTAACAAGCTGAACATCTATTGTTTCTTACACAATTGATCGCCCAACCCCCAAGTTTTTTCATGGACCTGTTGCCATTACTGGCACGCAGAATTTGGCCTCTAACCTTTGTTGAATAATTGTTCACCTAAATTAGAATTTGATCACTTAACTTTCAGAACAAACTGTCACCTGTCACAAACTGTAAGTGTCATGTTACCTTTAAATATGTAAATGAGCTCTTCTGACAATGAATTACTCCACTCAATATTGAAATATGAATTTGTATGAAAAAAAGACTGTAACTAAAGAAGCCAACCTAATTAAAATTCAGAATTCCAGTTGAAAACTGACATGATGAACAATTGAACTAAAAGAAGGGAGCAAGTGTGATGCTGAAAACCAATCTAAATGCCCTAGTTGAAATCAATCTGCATTAAATGCAAGAATGGCCGTGCTAATTCCATCAGGCCCAAGTTTAATGGTGTCCTGAGTATTTTTATGGTATTTAACTTCAATAAAACTGCTGTACAGTCCTGTCCCCCTTCAAGAGATTCCAGCAGCATAAGAATTGTCACATTAATTTCACAATAAATTCCCAGAGGTCCATGAAACATGGGGCTTCTGGGCTCTGGTTTCATGGCTATATTCACCCAGGACATTCAAGTGTCAGGCGGATCCTTCAATCTCATGCACAGATGTGCAGCTAAATTACACTATGCAATTTCAAATTAGGAGATAAGATTTTATTTCCATGACTGCTTTGCCTGGTTGCATGTTTGAGAGGCCATGCAATAATATACGCAAGTGAACCCTGACGAAAAACAAATTAACTCCAACAAAACCAGGGTTCTCAATAAGAGCCGGCCGCCGGCCAAATCGGCCGTTTGAAATCAGATTTTGGCCGGTTGAAAATCGCGCAGATTCGGAAAATCGGCAATTGATTTTTCGAAATTTCATGTCTTTTCGGTAATTTTGCTCCTTTTTGCTATTGTGAAGACGTTGCTTGATTATCTCCCTTAATGCATTATTACAACAACAACAATGAAAAGACGAAAATTGGATGAAAAGCAGTCAAATATTTTGAAATTCTTTTCAGCACTTGGTGAGTTTTTGTTCCTGATTGTGAAAGTTTGTCACATGGCGAGTTTTTGTTCCTGATTGTGAAAGTTTGTTTTAATTCAGTTACGTTTCAAACTAGAAGTGTCGCGAAAACTGTGCATGGTGACTTGGATGATTTGTAAACGTCCAGAAATATTATATGAGTAAAAATTTTACAAACGTAATAAAGAGCTTTTTACATTTATCTTTTGTTAGTTAAAAAAGCTAAAATTCATAAAATGCACAAAAAATGCTAAAATTTAAGTGCCTGCTTGACCATTAAAATAGCAATAAAATGGCCCAAAATGCAGGAAATCAAGTGCTCAATTTAAAAAATTTCCGGGGGAGGGGGGG
>VMBQ01002063.1:0-43425 GCA_007657795.1 Dreissena rostriformis | reverse complement strand
GTAGAAAACAAGGCATAAAAAATACACGAGTCGTCCCAGGATTTTAAAATTTATTGTACGCACTCATATATGAGTAAACCTCATGAAAATAGTCAACTTTCCTGATTCTACCATAGTATGGTGTTTCTTAAGGCTGCACACCACACTTTTTAGCCAAAAGTCCGAATTGGCAGTGGAGAAATTTCTAAATAAAGAGAACAATGCTCAAGTAAGCACCATTTTGAGTGTCTAAATAATAATGAATGTCAGGTTTGAGTTGTGGTGATTTTTCTTGGATGTTTGTAAGTTACCAAAACATAGGTATTGTAACTATAGCTGCATACAGGAAGTAGAATTAATGCAATTCGAAAACAGGTGTAATGCTGGCTCCGGTCAGTATTTCTGTTGGAAATTTGAAAGGGCGTACGGACATTGAACTATTACAAAAAATCTAATCCTTTGACCCCCAATTTTCTCCATTGCTGTTTAGTACTTGGTAAGTTACCAATGTAAAAACATGGTCTCCAGGCACCTTGCTTCCGCAGGAAAGTGGCAGTTTGTTGTTGAAACTGGCTTAAAAAGGCTCGGAAACACACATAATTTTGATGTTTTGATTTGAAATAATCAATACTAAAGCATTTTGCCCCAACTCATTTGATTTGAATGTTACTGATTTTTCAGATGGCACACCCTCAACCATTCTGGAAATGTGCTTGGTTTATTTTCAGATATGCGAGGTGACCAGGTTTCGGACAGTGGTTAACTCCTGCTTGTGTATGAGATTGGCCAAGACTAAAAAAACTGTATATTGCCACCTAAATGGTTGGCTTCAGAACCAGTCCACAGAGCATTAATTGAAAACCAGTCAGGAAGAAATTGGGAAAATAAGTGAAATATAAATCAAGTCTGGCAGGTGAAATTGGCCCCCAAAAAAGCTTCATCAAAACTTGGACATCCCCAAATGTCAGTGAAATTTGAAATAATGAGTTGAAAGAACCACACAGTGTGAAATCCTGTCTGGAACTATTGAGAAATAAATAAACAAAATGTCATCTTGTTCATGGATGTCATGCCATTGTGTTTGAAGTCTTGATTATTAAACAAACTAAAATTTATAGTTTGTACATACAAATGCCTCTGTAAATATTTTCTTTAGAAGGCTATTTTATGAGCACTCACAGCTTTACACAAACGTTTTGTTACACTGCATTTTGGAGTTGTATTAGAATTAGCTCACTCAATTATAACCCAAACAATTTCATATGTACTAACTTTACACAAAACCTTTTCCGTAATGACACAACAGGATGGTTTCAGAAATATAATTAAAAGTGTGCCCAAAAAACTGATGATATCTATTTATTACCTTTTCCACTATGGTGGCATGAAATGACCATCATAAAAGTGTCAATAAACAATAAATGCAATGTGTGGGTTCCAGCTTGACCCTGCTATAGGGACCCAGCCCCTTCTGGTTATCCTGAGCCCTTGCATTAAACCAGAGGGCTCCCAGAGCCCCAAATAAAATGCCCTCTGACCCATTCACACCACCACCCTGCCTAAAGCCAGAACTAATGGACCCAAGGAATATTTATTACACAAAATGAACTCTTAAAAATAAACCAAATAAGAGCTCTTTTGGTACAAAAGAAACTAATTTTGCTAAAAAAAATGTATTTTTCACTTTAGCATTATAAGTAGGGGCTACAAAAAGGACCAATTGTGTTAAACACTAGGTGCATTGTGTGAATTGTAATATACAGTGTTTTGGGGTTCATGATGTCAGCACAAATTTGATGTAAAAAGTGGTTTATGGGCAAGGGCCTGAAAAGGGGCCCATTATTAAATGAGCCCCAGACTGTTCCTGTTTATTGATTTAGGTGTGAACAAGGTAGGAATAACTGGCTGTTGATGTCCCTCCTGGGTACATGTGATATATGGCCAGGGACCTGTGTGGAGCCCTTTCATGTCCCCCACATCACAGGGGCCACTGGACCCTCAATGGCCTGTAGTCCTTTGGACATTACTAGTATTCTCATAAGTATGTCAAGAAAACAAATAAGCTGTCAGCCATAATCTGTTTTAAAGTAAAGAGACTTGGCTAAAACTTGACCACTTTGTACATTAACTTGTGTTTTATAACATTTTAGTTATATTATAGACCAAAGTTTACAACAATAGCAAATTGTCTTAATGTTAACACTCACTGGTAATTTCAAACACAACATTAATGCTAAAAAAATAACATTTTGATACATTTTTACTTTAATCTTTAAATATACACTGATTTCTTATCATTTTTTATCAATTTGTAAACATGTAAAAAAATGCTATTTGCTTAATTTTAGGGTTTCAAATATATTGATATTTTATTGCCATGTCCTCAACAACCTTTTTTAACACTGACATTCTTTAGCAAATCCCAGCATTTCATAAAATCCCAGCAAACATATATTCTAAGAAAAATGTCTTCAATATTACATTAACAAGCATGTACCAAAACAATAATTGTGTTACTACTTTGAGGTTACTTAATGAAGATTTACAGGATTTCATTAAAATTACCAGACAATCTGTGCAGAACTGGTTTAACCACTTTGTCACATTTCCAGACAGGAAGTGTGACAGATTTTTAATCGAGCACACCCTCACTACTTCCTCTTCAGACAAGGGAAATGAGTCTTGTAACTTTTCCTGTTTATGCCATTAATGATATAATTAATCTGTGAATTCCACTATCAGGGCTGGCCATTCCACTTGAAAGGGGCAATAAATCTTTGCTAATTAGGGGCCAGCAGCCATGTGTACTGTTGGACTCTCACTTACATTGAGGGCTGCATTGTTTTGAGTGGACTGTTGTGTGCATAATTGAGAAGGTTTCTGTAAATTGCACTTGATGTCAATGGTAACCAATTGTACAGGCCATATAAATCTCCTTAGACTTACAGACTGAGCAATACATTTAAACAAAGTGAGTTTTTAATCTATACATGAAAATCTGATTTAAAAGTAGGTACTGTTATAAATAATCAAAAAAAAAAGGTTTATAAAATATTTATAAATAACGGAACACCAAAAGTAAAGTTTTCGTGTAATATTTATGCTCATTAAATACTTTTCCATCAATACTTTATTTAAAGGCTACTTATGTATATTTATAAGATTCGTCAATATAATTTCAATTACAGTACTCTACACCAGGAAACTAGAAATTCATATTGCCATCAGAATAAAAGGATTTTCAACTGGACTAATATAGTTTACCAAAACAGGAACAAACACTTCAAACTATTTCTTTAAGACACAACAAACACCCTTACGCATTGACTGTCGCTAAAACAAACTTGCAGCCTAATTGTAGTATTTGTTTCTTCCTTTGGTGTTGCCTTTTTATGCAACAATGGCCTTTTTGCAGAGTTAACAAATGCAATTCAAAATGCAAACAAACACAGAGAAAAATGGTGAGAAAATGATACGCGAAGCCAAACATGACTTTCTTGATGACATTACAATGGCACAATTCAAATATGAATAACACTGATTCTTATATTAAACTTGTAAATTTTCAAACATGGGATAATCTTTATTTTTCCTTAGCGTAATAATATTCTTAAGTTTTCAATTAAAGAAAAAGGTTAACAAAGAAGATCTTACAAAATGACCAACTACCACCAGCAAGGTTATAAACAGGCCACTTCTTCAGAAATGTTTAACTTTTTATCTTGAAGCTGCAACAAAAAATGTTAAACCCCCATTTCCTGGAGGGGTTTCCACACTATTTTCTAGTGTACTATCACCAGGAAATAGACTCCCTGCTGCATGCCCAGAATTGCCTGCCAGTGATTTACTGCAAATATCACAAACTGAATATTTTCCAAGACACCAACTGAGGACAATAATGGCTGCAAATGGAAAAATTATCAAAGCACCTCCAGTGATTTGCATGAGAATAAATTAAATGAAAAACTTGCAAATAAATATGGCCTTAAATACCTTTATTAGCATGATAATGGATGTGCAGAGTGATTATTTTTGATAGGGCTACAGTGATTGGGCAGGGCAGTACAGTGATTAATTTGAAACAGTGAACACATGTCAAGTGAATCAATTCTAACAAACCCATCATTTATGAGATGGATCTGTTTTTTTTTCTAGAAAATCAAAACGCATTTCTATTGTCGAAGGTCTAAAGCCATTTTCAACTACCCATTTCTTTAACATGCTAAATGTTAAAAAAAAAATATGTTTTAACAAAATATTATTTTTAAGATACAGTTCACAGTGATTGGTTATTTTTCATAAACTTAAATATTGAAAATTGCTTGTGGTGTTAATTTGACAATTTATCCCCTGTTATTTCTTTGTAATTATATGACCTACCAAAATAAAATCTAGTCTAGTTAAATGGTAGTTAAATTGAATTGTTATAATGCATGTGTTCTCATGCTAAAAAAAAATATTTAAGAAAGGACAGAAATTAGCACAATGTTAAATTAAAAACAATCAGAAACATTAAAATGAAAAGTCAATTCTATAAAAGCATTTCATATGGCACATTCTGCATTTTCTTACCAAGTTCCAATATGGCATGAAAGTGATATTAAATATGCTGGAGATTTATGGCTGTTATAATTATAACCTTCTAATTGCCAATTATTAATTCTCAGACTGCCTGGTGACATTTGAACACACTCTGGTCAGCCAGATGTGCTATGGGAGGATATTAATGGGTGGTGACCAATATAGGAATGCAGTGGAACAATTAATGAAAGTGCAGTTAAGAAGGAATCTGAAAAGAAAAATCAATAAGAGAATTTATTTCAAAGAGAGGCTGAAATGTGAGACTATAAATTGAATTACTTTGAAAAATAAAATAATTGTTGGTTGAGTTTTTGTGCATGTTATTAACAATTTAATCATGACAGAAGCTTAAAGTAAAATGAATGTTTTCCAAGCATTCACCAGTAAATATACGTATCATCTACCCAAACAACATTCTATGCCTTGTACATTTCTGAAGGGATATGAAGGGCAAAAATTGTGTAACTCTGAAACGCATTTTTTTGTAGTTTACAACAGACAATCAACTTTTGTTAACTGATCCCTTTCAAAGACTGCCTGTTCATGAAATTGTTTTATAGACCCAGTATCTGAGTATTATCTCATAGCAACATCTGTAGCTTCTTGGATAGAGATAATGCACACTCTACCTTGAACAGGCCCAGCCAGCAGGCCTATCAGCAAATATCAAGTTTAGGGGACAATGTTGATACAATCAGCAGGAAGTGCTTACATAGGGGACAGTTTAGGGAGCTCTAGTATCAGGTCCTATCTTAACACCTTCCACTTGTTACATCAGCAATGTTTCCCAACCACACTAACCTTATGCAATACTAATTTTCGTCTTATAAACTTGGCATAATTATCAATGAAATTCACCCCACTTGAAAAGAGTGTTTGCTTCCAGAGGTCTGGATTTTCAGTGGATTTGATTGCATTTATTGGATCAGTAAATTAGCCTCTAATTGAAGCAGGACCATTCCAGGACATTTTAAGGGTCTACAAAGTGTCCTAATTTGTTTGAGTAGCAATTCTAGCCGGCCACTAAGGATTTATGGATGTGTTTCCAGCATTCCCCAGACTGTGCAAGAGTATATACCTGGCATCCAGAGCAGATCATAGATCAATTAACACAATTACATCAATTAACACAATTACCTTACCCATCTTAAAGATACATAAGAATGTATTTCCAGCACCCTCCAGACTGGGCAAGAGTACCTGGCAATCTAGTTCCAATCATAGATCAATTAATACAATTACATCACCCTTCTTAAAGATACATAAGAATGCCCATATGAACAGGTCATATCAGTGGACAATATGGGAATGCAAGCTCAGTAGACAGCTTGGTCATTTGTAGCCATCTGAGTACCCTATTTATATATAAATTATATTAATATCTTTATAATAGATTAGATAAAATATTCATATTGCCATTCTGATGATGAATTTCTTAATGTTAAGTTTGCATTTTGCACTATCATCTATGACATTTTCATAACATTTCTTTCTTTCATTATTAAGTAATAATTTAACTTCCATTTTTTATTGCAACAAAATAAAATAAAAAGAGAAAAATCATGTGTCAGTTCTGTATGTCAATTTGTTTAAGTTTGCTCAAATTGCATGACTTCGACAAAATCTTCAAAACCTTCATTAATCAGATCTGTTAAGTTAAATCATGCTATCTTATTCATATAATTTTGTTTCAACAGGACATAGGAGATAACCATTAAAATTGTGTCCAGTATTGTTCCTAATTGACACCTTTAAGTGGAAACAAAATTGCATGCCCTTAATATGGTAAAGTGGCTGCATTATAAAGCCACTTATCACCGGGTGACATACTAACTTGCATTAAATTTGTTACACATCAGGTCTCATAAAGGGCCTGTCCTAGGGATCACCTTTTGATTGACCCCTTATTCAATTTCAACTGAAAATGCAAGATGCTCTATTTCAATTGACAATGAAGCAAGTGACAATAAAAAATGCATTTCAGAGTTATTCATTGAAGCCTTAAAAGCTGCTCACTGTTTTTACCATCTCAAACCCCAGCATGATCTCACAGATTGAACCCTGTCTGCCATTATTTTCATTCTGTCCCTGCCTGTGACAAATTTTGTCATCAATTTGAGCATGCCCCTATCACACTACACAAGACAGCCACAAATGAGGTTAAATGTATTTTTCCTATAAGGGTCAAGGTGCATATTAATTCTCATAATTAGCCGGTGCTCTGTACAATATGCTCTCCCATCCTCTGGGCCCTGTTGAATAAATCTCTGACACCAAGTCCTGCCACACTGGGTGGAGAAATATGACAATTAAAAAAATCATTTTAATGTTATTTTACAACAATGGCTATCAAAACCACATTTCAAATTTCCTGCGAAACCATCAAATTCCATCAAGATTTTCGGTTAAAATTAAACTATGGTGTAGAACCCGACACCTCTGTGATGAGTTCTGAAAATTGATAAGCAAACAATTGAATTGAAGCACTGATAGCTTAATGTATGCCAGATCGATATAAAACAATGTGGCGAAAAAAATGTATTGTGGCCGAATATCTGATAAGAAAACAAAGATTATTGGGCATTAGAAATGACAAAACAGATTGTCATGGGAATGAATGCAAGGGGCTGGAAACACATTAAGTGGGAGGAATTTAGGGGCTTAGATTGTGTTTGGAAGATGGGAATCTATAGTCATGACATATTGATATACATCTTTATCAAGGTGATGGAAATCTGGCACTTGTAGCTTCTTTCTTTTTGCAATTCGCATTAAAATTTTGGCCAGCATGAGAAGTTTAGAGATAATTTGAATTTTATATCACATGACCATAGTTGGGTTAAGGTTAAATAATCTAGGGGTATGAAGCTGAATCAAACAGAATAGTCATGTAGAGTTTGGAAACCTTAAACAATTGTGTTAATTTCCTTTTTTATGTGACGCCCTACTGCCAATTAAATATAAAACTGTATATATATATTTGTAAAATTATTTATAAAATCGTTATATGTAATTTTATAATTGCCATAAATCATAATGTTTACTTATGCTTTATTTGATAAGTTTGCTTAAACAATAGTTACAATATTATACTGGAAATATACTTGTGAGCTCAATTCATAGAAACATAATATAACAGTGATTATTGCAACTATCGGTAGAAATCAACAAAAAAACATATTTATATTAACTTAACAATACAGAAATTTCTTTTTTTCTTAGATTAATATTTGAGCAATTATTTTTAAATTAAGTCATTCACAATTGCAATTTTATCAATGAAATGTGCAGACATTATTGCCACTTGTCTACAAATGAAGAGATTTCATCTGAGCCATCCAGCTCCCTTCATGTCCTATTGCCTGTGGGCAGAGACCCATGTCAAGATTTACAAGACAACATACTACAGATTTATTGACCACAGCCCAGATATTCTTAATGCACCAGCTCGAGGGGCTGAAAGTCTGGAATTCAGGCAATGTTGGTCCCACCATAAAAGTGTTAACAAACATTTCAAAGCATTTTAGGTATTTGTCCTCACTATACAATAATAATCAGTCATTTATTGGACGTGATTTTTTAGATGGAAGAAGTCAACTATAGAATGTAGCCAATTGCTTTTGTGGTGCTATGAATCTGTTTCAAATCATGATCAGCAATATGGAAAAGTTTTAGAATTTTCGAATGTTGGGAAAATAGGTTAATATTATGTGCTTTTTATCTTTCTATTTTAAAAGAAGTATTCAGTAAAGGTGATTTTCCCACAGTCAAAAACTGTGATTATCTCTTAATTTACAATTTTGCAAGTCATAGTAGTAATATTCATTTGATGTACAATGTTAAGATTTAATATTGTGCAAGATTACAAGATCATTTTCCACAACTTTACATAACAATATAATATTCCTCATTTCACCTCAAACACAATGATAATCTCCCTGGCATCATTAAGAAAGTGGGTGGGGTATTTTGACACCAGAACAATGTCATCACCAGTTTATGTTTTTTTGTAAGATGGCAACTCCAAATTTATCCTAGCTGGATAGCTAGCAATTTCCATTGGCAAGGGACATTTTAGTCCACTATAATGGTTGGTGTTACAAAAGAAGTAAACCGTGGCATAGAAAAAGAACCCAAAGAGAAATTCAACTACCCTTGATTTAAATGCCATAAGCCACTCACACCCCAATATGATGAGGATTTACAGCAAGATTTAGCAAGAAGAGAAAGCGGTCAGAAAACTGTTTTTGTCCAATTATGTTACTGAATTTCCAACCCAAATCCGATACCAACTATAATGGTCAATGGTTAGCAATGAGATTTTGAAAACTGAAAAAAAGATAAGCAGATATATACAACAAATTTGTGATAAACCCTCCTGATATTACTTATTGTGATTGTGTGTCAGATTTTTTTAGGTAATGTAAGAATAAAATGATACAGCCATCGGACACATGCCTAGGGTGTCAAACGCAATTCGACTCCCATATACCCATTGCTACCAAAGGAAAATCTGGTTGGATTATGGTTATCGTGCAACAAATGGAGACCCCAATACCTACGACCTTCCTCCAGTAGAACATGGATCTACAAATCGCCACATAAGAAATCTGATGGATAGAAAAGGAAGAAGTCACGATCACGCTTTTTCAATCACAAATGATTGTCAAGGGGTGATAGAGCATTCCTTCAGGCGTTTATTCATCATCAATGTTCAATAATTAATATTCATGATTCAGAAACTCCAAATGGAATTGACACCAATAAATTCTAATGAAGCAGAAGAAAATAAATTAACCCAAAGATGACAATGGAAATGAGGTCCAATTAAGTTTGGAGCGTTTCAAAAATAAAGCAAATAAAACGGTGTTCTATGCAAATTGATGTCACACCGAGAATAGTGCTGTGTTAACCTTTTTTTCCTACGCCCAAATAATGTGACAGGTCTTTTCTGGTGCTCTTATCAAAACATGGGCATAGAAATCTGAGAAATTGTTATAAAATTTATTTCACATTTTCTTTGAGGCAAATTACACTACAACAACAAGAACTCTTCACTATCTTGTTAGGAGACCTGAGAGTTGGATTTAAATTAAATGGCTTTGTCATGTTTCCATGCAAAGGTGACCAAATTATGACCAACACCATTATTAATTGATGATGGTGTGAAATTGAAACCTGACTTTCCCAGTATAGGGCCCATAATGTCCGGCTGTGAAACATTGATAAAGTTCATCTTCCATACAGGGCTGTACTCATTCTCTTTCCTCAGTCTTTCTATTTCACTTCCTTGATTTATCTACACAGTAATCAAGATTATGAACCGTTTACTTTTTTAAACATATAATCAGCACATTGAGTGAAACATGTGATTTTTTATTCACTTCTCTGTCATTTCACTAAGATTATTAATCTTTAAAGGGACTGTAAACCACGAATGACGAAAAAAGAAAAGTTATAAATACCGTATTTTTTTACAATTATTAGTTTATATTGATTAAAATATCACGACTGGTATATAACATTACTTGAAAAAAGTTCATATTTTCAGTATATTCGGTAATAAAATTTTGTGATGTGAATTGAAAGTACATCGCGAAAATAGATGACATAACGATATACACACTATAAATTATGCAAGTAGATTGATCATTTTATATGAAAAATATATACAATTCACTACGCATGCACAATTTGCATTCCTGGGTTTACCACGTGACGATGATGATCAATCTACTTGCGTTATTTATCGTTAACTGGTAGTTACCTGGTAGACATACCCAGAAAAAAATAAATCAATCAAAAAATAAAGTAAAAGTAAAAAAACAACTTTTTCAAAGTAATGTTATATCCCAGTTGTGATATTCTAATCAATATAAACTAATAATTGTAAAAAAATACGGTATTTCAAAACTTTTCTTTTTTCATCATTCATGGTTTACAGTCCCTTTAAAGTAATCAAGATTACACCCCTTTTAATTCTTAAAAAATATAATAAGCCAATTGTGTGAAAAATATGATGTTTCATTCACTATAGGACAATTCACTCAGTAAGCGCTAAAGTAGTTTAAGTATATGTGAAACTAGTTAAATTAACAGTTCTCTGATGCCAGCCATCAATAGACTAGTGACACATTAATTATATTTTCCTGTATCAATTTTTTGTGAGAAACAATTACAGTGAAATTGAAAGGTTTCTTGCTAGTGATAAAATCACAACTACTTTTCCACTGTTAACCCTATCTGATAAACTTGACAGACTATTCCTGAAATAAACAGCATTTCCTTTTTGCTGAAGTACACGCACCGAATGAATAAACCCATTATATTTAAATTAATATTAATATAATACTTTTAATGTTTGATACAAATCTAATGTACTTGTTTTTTCCTGGATGCAAATGCAGGTCATAAAGCAGAAAACAAAGCGAAAGATGTGTAAATCATAGGGAGGATGATTTAAGGACCTTAATTCTGGCATATTGAAAATGATAAGCATTGATTTTTGGCCATAAATCTATTTTTTATTGCTTTAAGTGTTTTTACAGAATACAAGGATATTTCTATTAATGCAATATCCAGTGGGGCCTGCCCTTTGATCAGGCTCAATCAAGAGTAGCACAAGTCTATTAATAGCAATAAACAAGGTTACTGAACAATACTTAAGGGCTCGGTTAATAGCATTATGCACACATTGCAGTGTTTGATTATAAACCATAAAGACTGGTATTGACAGAGCAGGTATTATTGCACCATCCTATTAATGTGCAATATATCCCCCTTTGTTCATATTATTTTAGAAATAACTTGAACCAGTTTATCAAAAAAACAATAAAATTTCAATACTTAACTTTGATTTGAAAAATGTGATAATGGTTACCTGACTTCATATTCAGGTTACTATGATATGTTGTACATCGAATAAAAATGCACAATGAGCAATTAAGCAGATACGGATTGCTGAGATATGAAAACTTTTTCATTGATTTTAACTTGTTGGTTGATTTTGTTTGCAGATACAGGTTTGCACCCGGCACCTAGAAAAATACTACAGTGGTTTCCTAATTTTTACTTGTAATACATGTCCTTAAATTGCATTGTACCAGTCATTACTCTAGCTGGACAACACAGTTATGGAATGAAAAATACTAAACACATTTAAGTATATCAGATTCACAAGTGAAATGATACCTTTCCAAACCTGATGATAGGGCAAGTAACTCTCCAGACAGATATTACTGTTCAGACTGATTGCCTCCCCTGATGGAAATACTTTACCAACTTGAAACAAGCCTACAGAAACCATTTCTTTACATAACGTATTATATCCACCAGTGTTTTGTCACATTCTTGACACACATTTTAAATTACATATTTTTAATCAGTAAAATGAATGTTTTTAAGTCTACTCTGAAATCACTGTGGCATATTCATTTTATAGTAATTATTCAATTATGAGCGCTAAAAATACAAATTTAAATGATGTTACGTGACCACTTTGAAACAAATGAATTATCTGATATCATCCATTTAATAAATTCCTTGTTCAAGGTATTTTATTATTTGATCAATCAACCTTAGTAAAACCCATCATATAACAACCAAACAGCACAGTTTTGTTTATTTCACAAAATTCATTCTTTCTTTATAACAATTGTCATTAAGTTCACAAATCCTACGAACACAAAAGAGTTTAACGGCACAAAACAAGTCCTACTATTCCACTTTAAACATCATCAAACATTTTTCCACACATCAAACTACCCAATGACATCCTTGATTCTAAGTGTTCAGAACTCTCTTTCTTCCGCAACATTTTCTTCATTTTTAAAACGCCCCAGTTTAATGGAGCGTTACAGTCACCTATATAATTATGGATGCGTGTTTCAGTTAAATGTCAAGTCGCCTCTTAAATACCTGTAAGCCTGGAAAGTAACTGTATCGGGAAAGGATCCCTTTCATCCCCCAATAAAGCTACCAGTACACATTTGGAGTAAATTCGATTTAAGGAGTAGAGTTGACAGCGGTGGCCTTTGTTAATAGGCTTATCCTTTTCTAGTGAGTGGTGTACCATGATTGCACCTTGCATATTTCGATTTAAGGAAAAGAGTTAAAAGCGGACACATATGTTAACAGGCTTATCCCTTTCTAGTGAGTGGTGTACAATGATATCACCTTGCCACTTGAAACTGACTATGTTCAAGTGCATGGAACTGCAGCTATCATGTAGCGCGTGACAAAGGTATTCAGTCGAACCAGCATCACAACACCTCCAATTTGTGACAGTGGTAATCTCTGTCATAAACAAGTCACAACTGAGCTTTGTGGCCACTTCAGGTTGGCTGGACTTCCATCCAAACATTAATAGACACATCACAAAATTGAAAGTAAAATTTCATTTAAACCTGCACAAGCATGACATGTAGATCTAATTCAACAACATTTCTTTGCTATTCAAAGAGCTGCACGTATGTTATTTTAATTAAGTTTATTTATTTATAAAATCTGCTTAGCAAACAAGATTAGTTCTTAATATGAAGTTCATCAATTTGGATGCTAAAGAGTTCAGATCAAAGAAAAGCCATGATTTGATTCATACTCGGCAACAGTATTTAGAATGCTGTTGGTCACTCAAGAATGCAGAATGTTGTTCAAGTGTACCGAATTATGAATGTTTTCTCCTAATGTATGGCATTAAAATATGTAGCAAAAATTTCTTACAAATAATTTTTGGCTACATTTATTTATAGTTTGCCATTTAACTCTGAAAAGAATACCTTTGTATAAAAATAATTGTGTTTTTTCAATGGCAGCATTTCAGAATCAGCAGCCCACTAGCTTCCAAATTCAGCTTTTAAAAGCTGTTTAAATAGAAAACGGATCTATTAAATATTCATTCACCCTTGGCAAACTATTCTTTTACAAGAAAACATGATTTTTGGGTATCACTGTGTGGACTGACAGACCACTTTACCACTCAAAGGCCAAACAAACAAGTCCCCGCTGTCTGTAAACAAACTCAGGGCTCAGCTGGTCAAACGTATAGTAGCCATTGTATGCCGCGGGCCAGTTGTCCAACCAGAAGGCATACCAACAAACATCTCTGACAAGAAAAGCCCAACCTCAACATTTAAGACCAAACAAAAACAAGTGATGTGTTTGTGAAACACTATGTCCCCTTTTGAGCGATTTTGACCCATATATTTGACCTTTGACCTTGAAGGATGATCTTGACCTTTCACCACTGAAAATGTGCAGCTCCATGAGATACACATGCATGCCAAATATGAAGTTGCTATCTTCAATATTGCAAAAGTTATGGCCAATGTTAAAGTTTGTGCAAACAAACCAACAAACAAACAAACAGATAGGGTAAAAACAAAATGTCCCCCAGTATAGACTGGGGGACATAAAAATGTGTGTCACTGTGAGGCATTTGTCTACAAAAAGGTTTGCTAAGGTTATGATTGAGTCGTTCTTTTTGTATTAAAGACATATAGGAGTTTAGCAAATGTCCACCTTGAGAATTTGAGTGAAGGGGCAAATGTCCGTTTAGTCCTGATTTCATGAAGGGGCAAATGTCCGAAGGGGCAAATGTCCGTATACCGAGTTTTACAAAAAAAAAGAAAAATAACTTAAATCTGACAAATATGGAATATTCCAAATGCTGAGGTTTCTGAAACTTTTTTTTTATTTTTTATAACTTAAGGTATGGTCAGGTAGCCCCAAAACATGGGGATTATTTTTGGCCTTGGATGCCATTGGCAAACAGAGACACCTCTTCTGCATAGTTGACAAGGATGAGTACTTAAAACATTATGCACCATCACAATCACAATACCCGGCCTCATGCATTAAAAAATTGACCATGCACCAACTGTTTTACTTTTTCTGCTGTAAAACATTGTTTAAGGACGAATACTTCAAGCTTCTCTCTCCGGTTGCCATGGGACCAAAATGTGGATGCATCTGTTACCAAAGAAGGTTGTTGCTTTTGGTGACATGGCCTAGAAATAAGCCCAGAGGATAGACTCAGAAAGTTAAGTTGTTGTTGGTATTTGTTGATACTGTGATTTCTCTGCAGAAATAGCAATACATACCAAAACGTAACCATATCGAATATACCAGGGTGAAATATATGCTAAAAAAGCAGCTGCCGCACGAATCAATAATTTGCCTTATTGATTGAGAGGATTGTACATAATCCTTTATACATAACACATTTTGTTCAAAATGAACGCTTAAAGCCCAATCAAAATTACCAATATTTCACCAGTATCAGTGCTGATTATGAAAGCTTTTAAGGTTGAAAATGTTCATTGATTTAAAACCCTTAACAAATTGGGAAAAAAAGGCATTAAAAGGTAATGTTATTATGTAGCAAATTCATGAACATCTGAGCCATTGTTAATCGTATAATGAATGCATAAAACTTTGCCAATGCGGTGATTAGAATAAATTCAGTCCAATCTCATGAGCGTGTGACATTTGTTTGTATAGGCTTAGTCTGATGTATTAAATCTCTTTTTCTTTCTCCTATAAGATATTCTTGTGAAAGCTCATTAAATGTTATGCAAAGATTAGTATTATGAATAGGTTTATTTTTAAGTTTAAATTTCAAGTTCCCTGTTTTTTTGCTTTACTGTTTCTTGTTCACTTTTTCCAGTACGTGGCCATTCTGTCTTGCTACATCTTTACAACAAAATAATAGGTTTTTAATAAAATACAATTTGCACTTGATTTCCGCCAAGAATCAAAATGAGATTCCTGAAATGCTGCATGCACGCTATGGTCAATCACTTGTTTTCAGCAATTATAATTCAATAACCCTTCCACTCCACCACCCCTCCCACCTGAGCCATGTGCATGCATATTACTGTTATTTCATTGTCATGAATATGCAGCTCCATAAAACACTATTTTGCCATTATGGGCTTCCCTGGTTATTGTTTGGGGACCTTATGTTTCCAAACTAGTCCCCCTATCAAAGGATTCTGAAGATTTCATATTGATGACAAGGGTATTAATCTTTATAGAGCCGCTACAATGGCGGCCCATAATGACTGGAAATATGGAAATTTTACGTTGACAAAGGAAAGTGAAAAGTAGCAATTTTGTACCGATGTCTCTGACTTCAATACAATTCCTTTGTGACACCTCTTTCCGATAATAAATATTTTTATAAATGTGCCTCAGTTCTGGGGTGACACCAGAATAAAGTCCCGTTTAAAGGGATCGTTAAACTGAAATATCCATTGTAACTTTCGATAGTCGCCATCTACTTTAGCACGACAGGCCACACTGTGCTTTTAGACAGTCCCTTGGACATTAAGCAAACATCAGGATAGATGGGTTTTTAGGGTAAACACAACAAACAATATAACTGTGGGGTGGATGGGTAGAGATTCTTTTTTATTTTTATTAAGATTTTAAGATTAATGAACAAGTATAAATGTTCATACATCAGTAAAGAGTTAAAGGGAACAGTTCACATAATGACAATTTTTATACTAAATATACTAAAATTACCATTTTGTCTGTTGAAGTCAGGAAAGTAAAGTGAAAATAATTTAGATTGCTGACAACAGAAAGTAAAATCTATTATCTACAGACACCTATAAACAAGCTGCCATAGTGGTTCAAGTCTAACCCTTTTCATACAGATAGGTTCAAGCCTTGGAGACAATGTGATAATTGAGGCCATGCTATTGTAGAGGAATGTAGGTAAAAATGCCAGAGGTAAAAATGCCATAGGAAAAATGCAAGAGGTAAAAATGTCATAGGTAAAAATGCCAGATGTAAAGTGGTAAAAATGCAATAGGTAAAAATGACAGATGTTATACAGTAATACAGA
The DNA here is from genome assembly GCA_007657795.1 of Dreissena rostriformis. NCBI lineage: Eukaryota > Metazoa > Mollusca > Bivalvia > Myida > Dreissenidae > Dreissena > Dreissena rostriformis. Next base: position 27,011 of record VMBQ01002063.1, on the reverse strand, counting down.
GTTTTGAGCAATTTTTTTAAGGATATTGAGTATTGTACGGGAACATTTTTTTTTTAATTGAACTTGTTCTACTTGTCTCACTTATAAATTAAGACTGTCATTTTTTTGTTTTGTGCTTTATTCATTCTGTTTATATGTTGGGATTTTTTGTTTCTTTGATGAATCGGTCATTAAAGGAAAATTGTTAAATTCATTGTAAAAGCTATTGGATTTGTATTGATGTAATGAAATCTTTTGATATTTAGGGACAATAAATTATTAAAGCAACGTGACAAACAAGGTTAGAGACATCCGCCAATTGTCACAGACACATGTAACCAACACAATGGCCACCGACCATTGCAAAGTCCACTGGGTTTTTTCTTTATATAAGAAATCCACAAATTTATTGTGTCCACGATATTGATTTTGTTTTTAATCACAAAATTTTATGTAATCCTATATAAATCGTTTTACAGTATTATATTGTATCATTTTCTCCTTCTAACAAATATTTTCGGTGCTTTCTGGGGGGTCTTAGAGGAAATAAAACTGATGATCTTTAGTAAACAAAACAATCAGTCTTTTAAACTAAAACTTTATCCATGACTGAACGTGAAACTGTTGTATCTGCTCTACACTTCTATTACAGATACACTAATTTAACCCTTCTCCCTTTACAATGATCTGTGACATCAAGTGATCAATTCAAATGCCCTTGACAAATCTACCTGATGGAAAACTTCTATAGAACATCAATCTTACCCAATTAAACAACCACCTGCCTAGCTGTTGTCCATATATTTATTTCTAATTTATCAAATGACCTACTTCAATTTCTAAAATTTCACTAGGATCAGAGCCATCTGCTGTCAAGCCTATTCAGGTTTAAGTGATTTTTATACCAAAACATTAAGAATCATTGAACATTAAATTAATAGTAAATACAAGCTCATTATAATAAATGTTCAAAATATTAAAACTTGACAAAAAAATGAATTATTCTTTCAAAAGAATAGCAGTTAGAAAATGACTGTGCACACAGGCTCAAATCAATTTTTTTTAGAGAGTGATTTCAAGTGAAACACATAAAAAAGTAAAGAGATAAAAAAACTAAGGGTATAAAGTTATTGTCATTTAAAGCACTGTTTACTCCTTATGCCTCAAGCTAAACACCAAATATGGCCGTAAATATCAGTGAGTCGCTTGTTGCTGAAAAGGAAAACACATGCTGAAATGGAGAGTTCTGATTGGATAAGATTATATCTAGCCCAACAGGTTTCTGAATGAAGCATAAATGGAGGGCAATTAATCGGCACAGACCAACAGTTGTCAAAATGACTGCACTCCATGAAAAAGAGTTTTCAAAATTTCAAATTCAAAGGCAGATGATAAAACAAATCCCAACAACAATCTGTGAAATGGATGTTACTAAGTAGGAGATTCAAAAACATACTAACAGTCAACCTGTTGCAGGTTGGGGCAATTATGTAAAATAATGTTACTCCTAATTGGTATATATAGTTATAAAGACGATACATGATGCTTTTGGTTTTAGAATTATATGTAAGTATAAAAGACTTGTTCAACTGATTATACATGCAGATATTTATGGTATAAATAAATGATGGTTATTTAAACTCTAAAATAATACAAAGTCACTGCATCAACTTAGCATCAATTAAAAGCGTTTTACCTTAGTAACAAGTGATCATACCGTATGTCTCATAAAAACAAGTCATATGTATTAAATTGATGTTATTGTACATATTATGTGATTTGCGCTTATTAAATTTCCCAAATGCCACACAGCAGGAATCTTTAAATCTGCATCAGAAATATCTCTTAATTAAAAATTATCAATAAACTTAAAAATTACATTTAAGTCCCATAAACAAAAACATGCAATCAAATTTGTCAAGGCTGTCAATTCTTATCTCTGTCACCGTTGTTCAACTGATAAAACAGGTCAGGCCAATTCAGGGGGACATTTTAGAGGGCAGCTCAGCTGTCACATTTGTCANCCCCCCCCATGCCTGTATAAGGCCCACCATTCTCCTATCAACACTCTGGTTGCAAGGCCAATGTAAGGTGGGTGGACAATTTCACACTTACACTGCACTATCGCCCTCAGCTGCCAATATTTTCCCCTGGGGTCATAGAAGGTTGTGCTCGCACACCATGTTGGGCATTTTTATATGGCATACCATTTGGGTCGAAAGTCTATGTAGCCTTCTAGTTAAACATAAATTTGTACTTCAAAGAACATATTGTACTTCGAAGTACAAACATAATTTTTAACAAAGTATTCTGCTTTTGTTTGCTTATGAACGATAAAGGAACATCATGACATATTTTATCAGTTTTCAAAATGACTTCATGGTTTATTAACCCTTTGCATGGTGGGAAATTTGTTGTCTGCTAAAATGTCGTCTGCTGAATTTGTAAAATCAGCATTTGTTTCGATTTTTCGATATTTGTTTTTTCAAAGAATACTATCAGAATAGCAAACAGTTTGGATCCTGATGAGACACCACATTCTGTTTGCAAAGGCCGTTAAAATTCGGTTCCAGTGCTTAAAGGGTTAAATCCCATTACGTAACAAAATGTGAACAATAGATGCAATAAGTTTCAAATATGACACAATTTAAACTCCATTAATTTGTATTCATGTACAAGATACAAGAAGATACAAGAAGATTTATTTAACGTCAGACATTATAAAACAATGAACATAAGCTAATAGCTTTTTCCCCGACAAACAAAAGGACATGGTATACATAACAAATAATAGCAGCTGTAAAATGAAATGAACAAGATAAATCATAAAATGTGACCAGAGTTCATACCCTTAACAATATTTCACAGTGGAATTGCAACAATTGTCAAGGTCAATGAGATACAAAGAAAATTGTTATGCCGAGGATTACCTGATCCAAGAACTTGCTAAGCCTGAGTGATTGAACCACCGGAAAGGTGACAATAATATTTAATGACACCTTTAAAAAAAATTGCACTTTATCAGCCTACTTACGCCTTTGAAGAAAGAGGAAATGTTGGGCAATAACTTCAAACTTAGATGCTTTATCTATTGAAGAAAAAATAAAAAATTGAGCAATAACCCCAAACTTAGATGCTTTATCTATTGAAGAAAAAAGAAAAAAATGAGCAATAACCCCAAACTTAGATGCTTTATCTATTGAAGAAAAAAGAAAAAATTGAGCAATAACCCCAAACTTAAGATGCTTTATCTAGTTAAGTTATGTTAAAGTTTGCATTGAACTTGTATTTGAAGTTATATTTCATGGCAATACATCACCTGTTCTGGCTTACAAATTGGAGTGTTTAAGTGTTAACATGAAATTCTTAGCTCAAAAAAATTATTATGTGTAAATCTTTAAAATGTTGCTTTTTGTTTTTAAAGATTTTTTTTTTTAATTCTCTGACAGTCATGCCTTCAAAGCAGAATTTTTCTTAAACATTGCATGAACAAATAAAGTAGTTTTAAGTGTCAATGTGACTTATTCAATATAATTCCTGAAATGGCCAAGCCACAATTAAGGTCACAAGCAGGTGCTTCTAGATTGAGTCTCAAACATTGGCCTTACCATGGAATAACTGTTCAAGACAAAAAAAGAGATGTGTTTGTCAGAATCACAATGCCCCCTGCTGCGCAGCTTTGAAATAAAATTTCTATTAATCATTTGGCAGGTATAGAAATTATCTCCCTCTAAAGCTTGTTACTTCCCTCGGATTTTTTTTTTACCTTTGACCTCGAAGGATGACCGTAACCTTGACCTTTCACCACTCAAAATGTGCAGCTCCATGAGATACACATGCATGCCAAATATCACTATTGCAAAAGTTATGACCAATGTTCAAGTTTTCGGACGGACGGACAGACTGACAGTTCAACTGCTTTATGCCACCCTACCGGGGGCATAATAAAAATGCTTACACATCAGTCCTTCCCAAATACCGTCGGTCCTCGGATTTTTCCGATAATAAATTGGAAAAGCCGGAAATGATTCTAATATTGCAGGACCTCGTGTCCGGTAATACAATTATGGTGAAATTTGGGATTCAATAAGCTATTTCAGAAAAGTATGCAAAAGTTAGATAATACCGAATTATTAATGAATACTTCGATAATCGATAATGTATTTTTTTTTGAATGACGTAAGTGTATATACGGATCTGAAGAATTTTGCTGCGTCATCAAAGCAAATAACATACTACGTCATCACTATACGAGTACATTCCGCAAAGGGAGAGAATCAAAATTGACAACCATGTGTTTTGGGGGTTTTGGTGCCCGTTTTATCCGATTAATTCGTAAGCGAGCAGGGCATAAACAAAGAACAGTGTGACCTTCCTGCGAACTGTCAACATCAACACAGGAGTTAAAAACTAAAACATCTGACTCACTTCCAGGATGAAGACACAAATGCAAAAAAAATCTTCAACATTCAGCATGAATAAATGCATACATGCCATACGTCCCGGATCGTCCGGGAAAGTCCCGGAAATGCATACCCTGTCCCGCTGTCCCGGAAATCTGTCAAATGTCCCGGATTTTATTAAAACCTGTATGTTCCTTATCTTTGCATGCAAATCTGTGCTTACCACTATTATTGCGTCGTCTCCAAGGGAATGCCTGTCCAATTAGGCAATTACGCTACGTGTCAAAATCGATCAATTAATGGGGGGTCCTGTTATCTTGTCGATTGTCTCGCAATCCCAGTCAAAGAAAAGGGGTTTATTCGTTGTGAATTGGCTTGCTCAAATTTGATGGCTGTGTAGTTTTAACGGATTACGCGATGCGCATTCGTAAATAAATCCAGTTTCACTTGGATTTTCGCGCCTTCAGGGTGTCTGATTCATCACACTCAAAATGCAACAAACAACACGCCCTTATGCTCAGCGCATTGTCGCCTATAATTTTAGTTGTAACAGTTTGATGTCATAGCTTACACTGCGCGTGCCACCCATGACAACGTCTGCATTCATCACCGGTGTTACACGCAGTCCACGTTTTAAGACTTTCGGACCTAACAATTTGCGATGTTAATTCTAATTTATTCTTCTTGTTTAAATAACGATTTGTTGTGCATTGATCTTATGGATGTTAAATTTGTTTATTCCAGGTAAGTTACATGAGTAATTTAACTAATTGGATATCGCGANAAAAAAAAAAAAATATTGATTAACAAAAATAAGTAAAATAAAAATACAGCAAACATTTCGCGAGTTTCTATACTGCACAATATGCAAATGTGACAGCGTGATGACGGCTACGTGGATCAATGAACTGGTATAAGTGTAAAGATATCACATCAGTTTGTGCATGCCAATATTTTATTCAATTGATCACAACAACATGCCATAAGTTTCCTACACCAAAGATGTCAACTTTGCACTTACAAACACCAGCGGTGTAAAAGCCAATGCAGCCCTGTTACTTACACCATTAACCACCCACCAAATACCAATGGCTAATTACCCCCCTCCTCCAAGCAGCATCAAATGAGGGTTTTAAGGGTGAAAGCCAACCCTGGAAATATTCGAGAAGACTGGACCCCAGGTACCCACTTCCAGTGAAGTAAAAGACAACACATCCAAGGTGTTTAGCAAGCCCATAAGGTGAGGGAAAGGGGGCATCTGACACACCAAGTATGGCGTACCACTTGGGTCAAAAGTCAACAAGACCTACTAGGTAAAAAGAGAAATGTACTTGGACGTACAATATGTACGTCGAAGTACATTGTTTTGTACTTTGACGTACATATTGTACTTCGAGTAACAGTTTTTACAGACCCTTGAGTGTTAGCCAATCAGAAGACGCCTTACATCACAGCTGTTAATAATATTTATTACTTAAAACAAGTAGATACTTATTTTTAATTGTTTGTTTGTTGTTTTTTTTTCAATTTTGATATTGTTATTCATTTTGTCCTTTAAAAAAAAATTATTATGAATAAATCTGAAGGAAAAGCGGCTCAAGAGACGAGTGTTTTGATTGTTTTACCTGGTATTTATGTTTACCTAGTAGGTCTTGTTGACTTTTGACCCAAGTGGTACGCCATAACCAAGTGCTCAAATCATCTCTGCCCTAGTATCTTTCCACCTGGGTCTGTTATAAGTCACTTAAGCATTCTTAGGTTAAAGAATCAATAAATATGTTTAATTAGACAAATGAAAATATAATGCTTGTACTAATTTGCAATGTTCAAAATGATGAAGAAGGTCATCCAGATTTAATTCTAAATGCTAACATAAGCATTGCATGAGGACTTCTTGTAAGTTTGATTCTCAACCCCAAAAATAATCATTGGTGAAATACAAAGTCCAATTAACATTCAATTGTTTCAGTAGAGTGTTAAGAATGTCCTTAATTCTTAAAGTATAAGAAAGGGTTGTTGAATGCGCCACTGGATTTCCTTATTCGTTATCATTTGTGTTATCAAATATGCATGAACATGTATTATATATGACTTTATCACATGTAGTATCTAAAGTGTGCTCCAACATGTGAGAAAACACTGAAAAATAATATATTTTTAAATGCAAGATATCATATTAATGGCTGTTCATGTATATTCCAGCCCACAGGGAAACATTATCTGAGGAACACATTAACATAACACCCAGATTGATAAGGGGTTTTATTATCTTCACAAATTGAGTGTGATTCTTGATAAAATGCAATGGCTAGGGGTCATTCTATTTTCATTTTTTTCAATGGTTATTGTTAATTTCAGTGGTCTATAGAAGTTCATGTCAACTATGGTTGTACTTGTTACTTGCACAATTATTGTCTGAAAATAATTCGGCACAATGTATTACATGATTCTCATGAACATATTTCTGCACCAAGTAATATTGTAGACATTATCAAATGAAGTCTACATTTCATGAATTTTGCTGGGGATCTAGGGTGCCATATAAGTGATTGCAAAATATTTATAAAAAAAAAACAAGAGATGAGTTTGTCAGAAACACAATGCCCCCTACTGCGCCGCTTTGATTTTTTTATTATTATTTTTTACCTTTGACCTTGAAGGATGACCTTGACCTTTCACCACTCAAAATGTGCAGCTCCATGAGATACACATGCATACCAAATATGAAGGTTACATGTGAAGCGACATAGAAGTTATGAATATTTTTCGAAACCTAAACACAAAACCTAAACACAAAGTGTGACCGAATTTTATACGTACAGACAGACGGACGGACAGACAGACGAACAGACAGACAGTGCGATCACTATATGCCCAACCTCGGGGGCATAAAAACAAAAAACAATTGCAATAGCATTACATTGATTGTTTGCAAAATTAGTGTATAGTGATAAAGAAATGTCAAACAATACAGTTGTTTAATAGTTCAAATACTTCCTATGATTCATTGTACACATACATTTTAAACAGTCAAATCAGATAAGGACCCAATGCCCACCTGGTAAAATTGGACTTCATGTTTTAGTCATGCTGCAAAAGGTGTTGAATGTTTACAGCAAGATCACACCCAACAGGGCCCTGTGGTGTCAAACAAGCCACATTTACATCTGCACCGCTCACTGCAGACCTGCTAGCACACGCCCGACCTCAACGAAAGTCCTGCATTTCACCTGACATCGTCACCATCTTCCAACGATTTTTACACCTAAATACATTCTCGAATGACATCCAGCGTAATAATTGAGCAATTATCAGGCAGGGGACACTTCTGTGGGCCCAAAGACCCCCAAAATGCAGCCCATATCCCCTTACAGCTGGCCCCTTGGTGCACAATCTGTCCCCTACTGGGCTAATCATGAGTTCCACATGTTGCAAGTGTAAAACCCTGGCCCTAAGTATTGTTAACCAGAGTCCTCAGTGCATCCCCACTCATTAACTTTGTGACCTCTTATTTATCCTTGTTTGTGTTAACATTGCAGTCTGATTATAATGCATCATTACTTTCATCACAGGGCATTTATACAGTGTAAACATGCACACTGCAGGAATCAAGAAATACAAGGACCTTGGGTAAACATTTCATTTTATGGTTATTCAGTTAAAATTGCAACTTTATGGAGCCATAAAAAAGTCATTATAAAATTTCTAAAAGATTGTGTATCTAATGCCTATGTAATGATAATAAAAAGTAATTATTTGAAGACTGAAAAAGATTTATAAAGTCTGCAGTCATTCTTGGTCTAAAAACCAAGAAATATGAAAAATACTCAAGAAAAAATCCTATCAGCCTCAAACTAATATTATTCCACTTACAAAATGGGAGAAAAGAATGCCAACCAGAAAAAAGAATGCCTAAGACATTTACAAACCACTTAATCAAGGTGACTGACCAAAGGAAATAATTAGCTGTGAGCTTCAGAAGGCTACAACTAACTATTAAATCATGTGGAAAATCTAACCCACACTGACAACAGTTAATTGAATTCATTATAACTGGGATTTTCCAAGTTCCCATCCCTTTGTAGGCTGAGTTAACCTTACCTACATTTAACTTCATTTTTTTGCTGGAGCCCTTGATCTATCTTGTGTGATTGATGGACTGGAAACAAGTAGCCCTAGGTGGTGTGTAGCCGGATGTGGCTCAAACTGGTTTCAATGAAGACAATCAAGGAGCCCTCCAATCACTCAATTAACCTTTCACCAGTAATTAGGCAATTGTTGGGTAAATTATGGCTCTCATGCCACTAATCAGAGCAAGTCAATTAAGTGTTTGTAAAGATCAATACATTCTGGTCAACCACATACTGTCAAACACAGAAAGAATGAAACTTTTAAAATGTAACCAGTGCACAATACTGTAACACCAGGCAAGAATGGGGTTTATATTGCTGATTTATTTCATTTGTTACAGAATAATGAAGCATAAGATCCATGAAATAAGTATCACGGTGTGCGAAAAAGACCAATTCTTAAACATATTTTGTATGTTCTTATTGGACCAGTTAAATGTATTATAAGTCTGTCAAATGCCTCAGATTGGAAGACAATGTTTGAAGGCCCAGTTTCCAGTCAGGGGTCAATCTTGACAATTAATCCCCATTAAATCCATTTACTTCCCAAGACACCTGTGTACCTGACAATGGAGCCTTTCATGTCCAACAGCCCTAAGACCTTGGTGTAACCAGATCAAAAGGATGTTCCCTAAAGTGATGATCAGCCTAATTAGATAATAATCATGAATAATAAGGAGTTTACAGGAAGAGAATGGCTATAAACCAGCCCTGAGATTGACCTCAAGTGACAGAAAAATGGGCCATTTGTCATATTTCTTTGATATTTTGTTAAAGATCATCATTAAATTTTGTATTTAAGTGATATAAGATGCATCTAACAGTATAAAGGTGTCTATCGCAACCGTTGTTTATTTTTGGTGTTTTCACTTCATATACACTTATATTTGATAATGCAGCATCAACATACTAAAACAATATCCCGGAAAGAGAAAAATAATGTATTTGAATATCAACCGTACTTTCATTTTTGACGTAAATTTGGTAAGTTTAAAGTCTGGGACTATATACACTCCCGCTGAAGTACGTTACAATTAGAGGTGTGTCTGTACGACAATGCGATACGGCGTCATTACTACAACAGTTACGGCGTCTTTCATCAGTTTGTTGACGACGTTGTTAAAATAAATGGTAAATAACGGTAATTTTGAATAGTTTTTTGTAAGTGTATACGCCAATGTGAATTTAAATACGGATATTGTGTTCCTCTTTCTTAGCTTGCCATGTAATTTATTCCTATGTTATCGATAAAATTGAAGTTACACAGACCTGTACAGACAACTCATAAAATAAAATAAAACATGTAAGTTTAAACAAAGAATTTACCTGTGTAAACGCGTGTGTATGTCTATAACTGTCAAGACGCTGTAACGTTGTAGTTATGACGCCTTATCGCATTGTCGTACAGACCCACCTCTCATTGTTATGTAGTTCAGCGGGAGTGATATAAGCGGAAGTTCCGCTCGGTTTAACTTATAGGACTGGGTTAGTCACGTAAAATATTGAATATAATATATATTTTTTATAAACAACTGGAAGGAAGATGAGTTGCAGATAATTGGTCAGTTACCATATTTTAACTAACTCTTTTGACCTGTTAATTCTTTTCAGCTTAATTCAACAGTGAAAAATGCGTCTTATATCACTTTAATGTTTGTTAATGTTTACAAGTGATTGATGCAAGTATCTGTGTCATGATGCTCAAAGGTAAAGAATGTTTTTAAATGTCTGTGTTTCTGTCTTAGAATCAATATTAACAATATCAACATCTATAAAGGTTGTAATTAATTTAACTTAAATGTTCATTGAAAATGTATTTAGGATGGTCAGCCAGTAAGTTCTCTTGTGACATTTTGAAATAGAGTACCCCTCTAATGTCTTAGCTTTTAGAAATCATTCAAAACAGAATTCAATTCAACAATATCTCAAATACCCGAAAATTGACACCGACATAATACACTATATTGTTAAAAGGAATACTACAATGAGACAACAACAATGATTTCTCATTTACAAGAACATAAAATATCAAACAGAGAAATGCAGTACCAACCACCATAGTAACCAGGAGCTGGATGTTAGTTTGAAATGTTGACTGTTGTTTTTTTACTGTATTTTGTTTTACTTATGACATTCAGTTACTCTACTCGCGCTTCTTGTTTAAGCTTAGACAATCTGGGCGCTTTGTGTGTATTTAGAAGTTAAAAAAGGTCTTCTGCGCACAAGTCTTTGCATCGTTTGAACCCATGGTATATATTCCATTGTCACTTTATTACACAGTAGGAGAACTTGCTGGACAGTTTTTGTTTTCATTCATACTGCTACCAACAAGCACTTGAAAATTCTATTTACCCGTACCATCTGCTTCATACTTAAAATCATTATTCATCAATGTCTCATTTTTTGAAAAAAGTTTCCATATAAACATCAAGGCAATAATCAAATCCAGTTACTCTAAGTTTTCATTATTTTATCTTTTGTCAAATGACTGCAGGTCAAAGTTTAGACTATTAACACAATCTTTTCTTCATACAAGTGAGAAGTGAAGGTAACAAGCTGAACATCTATTGTTTCTTACACAATTGATGGCCCAACCTCCAAGTTTTTTTCAAGGACCTGTTGCCATTATTGGCACACAGAATTTGGCCTCTAACCTTTGTTGAATAATTTTTCACCTAAATTAGAATTTGATCACTTTAACTTTCCGAACAAACTGTCACCTGTCACAAACTGTAAGTGTCATGTAACCTTTAAATATGTAAATGAGCTCTTCTGACAATGAATTACTCCACTCAATATTGAAATATGAATTTGTATGAAACACGACTGTAACTAAAGAAGCCAACCTGATTAAAATTCAGAATTCCAGTTGAAAACTGACATGTTGAAAATTTAACTACATGTTATTGCAAAAGAAATTCAATTTCTCCAAACTTGAAGATTTTACAAACTTTTTTAATATGTCCAAAATAATGTTACAGACCAATAATAATAAAAAAAATCCCTACAAATGCTTAACCTATGATTTTGTTTTAACATGCTTGAAAAAGGAATTGCAATGACACATTATACACTACCCTGAGAGAAAGATATCTAGGATTACATAAGGTATAGGGTGTGCAAAAGGGGCAAAATTATGTCAATATTTAGAGAATATTCAGGAAAATACTGTCAATAAAGTACATCAAATTATATGTATTGTACTTAACAGCATAACATGTATAAGCATAGTAGAATAAAACTGAAAGAAGGGAGCAAGTTCTGATGCCAATGCTGAAAATCAATCAAAATGTATCAGTTGAAATCAAACTGCATTAAATGCAAGAATGGCCATGCTAATTCCATCAGGCCAAGTTTAATGGTGCCCAGTATTTTCTATGGTATTTAACTTCAATAAAACTGTCCTGCCCACACTCAAGAGATTCCAGCAGCATAAGAATTGTCACATTAATTTCACAATAAATTCCCAAAGTCAACGAAACAGGGGGCTTCTGGGCTCTGGTTTCATGGCTATATTCACCAAGGACATTCAAGTGTCAGGCAGATCCTTCAATCCCATGCACAGATGTGTGGTGAAATTATACTATGCAATTTCAAATTAGGAGATAAGATTTTATTTTCATGGCTTCTTTGCCTGGTTGCATGTTTGAGAGGCCATGCAACAATATCGGCAAGTGAACCCTGACGAAAAACAAATTAACTCCAACAAAACAAACTTTGCATGGGTCAGCAGACTTCCATGCCATGGCAGTTGTTCTTGCAGCAAGGAGCAAAACTGTCCAATTTTAAATGGTTGGCTTCAGAACCAGTCCAGGGAGCATTAATTGAAAACCAGTCAGGGAGAAATGGGGAAAATAAGTGAAATATAAATTGAAACTGGCAGGTGAAATTTGCCCAAAAAGCTTCTTTGAAACTTGGACATACCAAATGTCATTGAAATTTAAAATAATGAGTTGAAAAAACCACACAGTGTGAAATCCTGTCTGGATCTACTGAGAAATAAATAAACAAAATGTCATCATGTTCATTGATGTCATTCCATTTTGTTTGAAGTCTTGAACATTTAACAAACTAACATTTATACATTTTGAATAATCTATAAAATAATAAAATGCCTCTGTAAATATTTCCTGTAGAAGATTTTATGAACACTAATAGTTTAACACAAACATTTCATTTTGACAAACAACAAGAGATGTGTTTGTCAGAAACACAATGCCCCCTACTGCGCCGCTTTGAATTATTTTTTTAATTTTTTTATTATATCCCTTTAAAATTATTACTTCCCTTGAGAAAATGATCTGTACCTGCCAAATGATCAATAGAAATTATCTCCCTTTAAAGNAGACAATGTTCATCCCTAGAGACCATGAAGTGTAGATGTGCAAGACAATGTTTATCCCTAGCTAGAGACCCACACATGAATTGTAGATGTGCAAGACAATGTTCATCCCTAGAGACCATGAAGTGTAGATGTGCAAGACAGTGTTCATCCCTAGAGGCCCACACATTGCAGCTGTATACCCTTAAACTCAGCTGACAAATCTGAATTGGAGTATTAATTAAGTTTATGGCAAAGCTCTAGTTATTATAAATGAGCCTTCTGTGATTGTACTTATCCAATCTGACACCAGGAATGAATGCCAGCTGAGATCGAAAACAGATATATATCTACATTCATGCTGACTTTAGGCATACTTGTATCAAAGTTACCGTTTTTAATGAACAATGATGAAACATATCTATTGAACCAGTATATCTCTCTGCCTGTTGCTGTTCCTTTTCTGTGTAAATATGACGTAACGTTGTACTGGTACTATTCATGATGATATGATGCTTTTGACTCCATCATTTCATCCTTAGAGATACTGATATATTGTTTAACAAACCCTGTTTTCGGAGGACTGCCAAGCTGGCTTCACTCGTGACCCTACATATATCACTAAATGTATGCGGTGTCCACGTGGAACGTTCAGGAGTACCCAGGATGACTGTCAGGCATGCCCTGCTGGCAAATATACAATGGAAAGCACCATTGCGGAGGATGCAAGAAACTGCGACATGGGTAATGACATGTTACAACGATGGGTATTATTATATTGCTTGTACACATAAGGAAGCATCTGCTTAAAAATAAGGGCCTAGTATCACGAACATACTTAGGTCAATATTCTTACTGAACTTTGATTTTTTTTTTCTAAAAAATTTAGAAAAAACTTAGTTGTGTCAGAATATCGACTTAAAGTTTGTTCATGATACTATCCCTATATCCCCAGTGCTCAGCTGAGTTAAAACTCAAAACTCATCTCAGTTGATGTAAAAAAATAATAATCTTGATACCAGGCAATTGTACCTATGGAGATATTGTTGACGATGTATTAAGTAACTCTTCATTGTGTATGAGTATTGATGTGCATCATGAGCAGATTTAGTTCATAGATTTTAACCAAACTAATTAAATACTACTACGCATAGAAGTGCAACATGCAAATGTTAGAACACTGTTGTTTTTTTGGCGGATTAAGCTGCTGTATGTCAAATGTTGCATACCAAAATGACATGAGTTTGTAGTTAAATGAAAACACAACACATAAATGATTATGGGTACTTGTGAATTGCTATCTTATCTGAGGATGCACTTAATTAATATTTTACACATGCAGAAATTAATGTTATTGTATTGAACATGCTATTTTGCAAATGCTAGTTAAACAATATTTCTGATTGGTAAAAGAGGTATAAACTGGTTTGTATGATTGGTACAAATTTTGTTAGTCTTTATAATGAAAGCAACAAGGTAGTCAGCTTCAAATAATGTCAGTATAAGTGATAAAAAATAAGTGTTTATCATTGTCCTCTTACACATACATGTGTGAGGTTATGGGTTTTGTTTGACCGGTGAGTAATATGAAAACTTCTATTTCAGATAACTGTACCTTGGGTGAATACTGGAATGCCTCCACCTCTACCTGTACTGTGTGTCCTATTGGAGAATACCAGAATACCCTGTACCAGGTGCAGTGTAAGATGTGCAACACAAACTATTCCACCACGGCCAATGGCTCCATTGATGTCTCAGCATGTCTATGTAAGTATCTCTTGATCATCCTTTATTCATTTTCTTAATGCATCAACTGTTTGGTACGTGTCTTTTCTCTTAAGATTCAAATCAGATTACCCTGATAAAAATATTTTTGCTTTTTGTATATGTGATATGCTCTGGATAAGGTCTGTATGCAACTCTATGCAACATACTTTTAATAATTGTATAGATATAAACTCTACCGGTCATGTAAACTTAAGATTTATCCGACTGGAAATGTTTAGAGGTCAAAAGTCAAATTTGGCCATAAAGCAGCTGAAAATTCTTTTATATATGCCATTGACTGTTTGTTTACAATTTCAATAAAACAACACTTGCTAACATGAAACTTTGAATTAAATTATCAAAATAAAAGCAAGAGGGAAGTTGAAAACTTTTATAATAATTGGCGTCATTAAAAAGACGACGTTTTTTCTACAACAACTGCAACCATAACCGTGGTGCCACAGGGATCAATCTTTCTCGAATTTCATTATTTTTCATGAAACACCGCATAAGTCGAGACCGCAATTTTAATAAATATTTGGAGGTTATAAATCTTGAATTATGACTGGAGTTTTGCAGAACCTGAACCTTAAACTTTATTTGTATGCCCCCGAACATGGGGATATATTGATTGCACTGTCCGTCTGAAATTCCGTCACACTTTGCGTTTAGGTTTCAAAAAATGTGGAAAACACATTTTGCGTTTAGGTGCAGAAAATGTGGAAAAGGGGGGCATATGTCATCCTTTGGTGACAGGTCTTGTTTAATAAAGCTTTTTTATGCCCCCTTCTTCGAAAAAGGGGGGGTATATTGTTTTTGGCCTGTCTGTCTGTCATTCTGTCCCAAAACTTTAACATAGGTTAAAGTTTTCTCATAACTTTTGCATTATTGATGACAGCATCTTGATCCTTGGCATGCATGTGCATCTCATGGAGTTTCACATTTTAAGTGGTGAAAGGTCAAGGTCATCCTTCAAGGTCAAAGGTCAAAAAACACAATCCAATGGAAGTAATTCAGCTTTAAAGGGAGATAATTTCTAAACCTGCCAAATGATAAATAGAAATTTTATTTCAAAGCGGCGCAATAGGGGGCATTGTGTTTCTGACAAACACATCTCTTGTTTATGGACTATATCGTACCATTTTAATTTAATTTAAAGACACAAAATTTCTTAATAAATGAATATGAAATGAAAGCATTGCCAGCACGTGTTTGTGAAATATAGCAATATTTTAAAGTGGTATTCAAAATAAGCATTTACAAAATGTCCGATACAGGTATAGTAAAGCATAATCCTTGTTCATGTTGCAGTCTACTGTCGTGCGGGAATGGAACAGACGATAACACTACAGTGCACCCTTTGTGAAAGAGGCTTCTATAAAGACAACGCAGACAATGACAAGTTTGACATGTGCATGTCATGTGATGCTATGAAAACGACTGAAAAAACAGGAGCTACTTCTCTGAACATATGTAAGCTTTCTTGCTTTATTAATTTGACATTATGAGATTAATATACTCATGGTAGCTAATGAACCATTTTCATGTGTCTAATTACTCAAAAGACTGCGCAATAAGGAGGAGCAATAACCTGGCATTTATAGGAATGTCTGTCTGTCTGTTCAGCCGTCCGTCCGTCTGTCTGTCCGTTCGTCTGTATGTGCGTGCCTGCGTCAGACAGACAGACAGGCAGAAGATTTGTTGACTATTGCTTTCATGTTTCAGCCGTGTGCAATGTGGGGAAGATTATCAAGGCTGGAGCCTGTGAAAACTGCCCTCAGGACTTCTTTTCCAATGAGGCTTTACCCAACTCCAACACGACCTGTATCAAGTGTACTGGAAGCATGGGAATGTTTGGCACTAAACAGGCCCGATCCAACTCCACACAGTGTGAACGTACGCATATCTCATCTCATTTGTATAGCAACCTACTCAATGTTCTAGTTGATATGCTCTTATGTAGTATAATAATATCACAAATATTTTCCTCTGAAACCGTATGACCCAAAAAGTTGGTATGTTACAATGTATTATGGTTCTCTTTCATGTTTTTTATTTAATTACCCCGCTATATTTGGATGGAGACATGCTTAAATTGTGTGTGTGGGTAGCATTCATGCATACCTAGTTTAGGGGTCTTTTTGGAGAGGTTTGGGGTAATGGTCACTGTTACTATAAACAGAAAAAAACTGATTTCACTTACAAGTTTAGTGCTATGGGGGCATTGTGCTGAAATTATGTTCCTTTGTTTCTTACAACATGCAGCCCCAGCTTGGATTTGCATTTTTGGGCTAATCAGTCGGACCAAAGTCAAGGTCACTGCTACATAAACTAGAAAAAACTAATTGCTCAAAAACTTTAGTTCAAATGGTGCTTTTACACTTACAGATCAAACTTGAGATTTGAACAATTATTTTAATTCAATTAGATTAATATAAAACATGTTGAAGACCTGATTTCATAGCTCTGCCACGGTTTTGTTGTCTCCAGTATTTTCTTTGCCACCATGGCCTAGTATCACGAACGTTCTCAGATTTTTAACTCAACTCAGAAGATGAGATTTGAGTTCCCACTCACCTGAAAATTGAGATTGATGGGGAGCTCACGAACGTACTCAAAACTCATCTCAGTTGAGACCAACTCAACTTTCCGTCTCGACTCAAATATTTATTATTTGTTAAAGATGTAAGCGACGTTCTTCAAAAGGAGATTGATTTATAACATTGTTTACGGGAAATAGTGTCAGTTTTCTTTTCGTCTACAAGCGTGAAAAAATGCGTAGGTTATTTAATTGTTCTGGAAGCGAAAGACTCTGTTGTTTGATTTTTTTAAATAAACCATTATGATTAACTGTACGATCAGCTAAAAAGCTCAAATGACAAGACGTTGCGAGCTGAAACTTGGAAATTTATACTGGCAGATTTGCGAAGGTAATTACCTAGTCTGTGTGCAATTTTTTAAAGTAAATCATTGAAAAGTTTAACATGTGAATGATGTGATTAACATGGTGAAAGGCCTCCAAAAATTATGAATTCATGCATTAAATTCAAATAATTTTGTTATAATTAATGTATGCATTTTAACCCATCAGGCATCACATGCTTTAAACTCATAAAATGTAGACCCAGTTAAAACCAAGATAAATCATTTAAAATGATATGGTTGCTAAACAAAGCCTGTATATACATCACCTCTCAGTTTAACAAGTGCTGTTTTCAAAACCAGCTCATGTAGCATTGAGGTCTTATTATTACTGGTTTCTGTGACAACCAATGTAAAATGAAATAGCTGTATGTTTCATCTAATACATAATTTTGTTCAATAAATACAATGTAAACTGTTACATGTATTTACTTGCAGTGACATGTCAAGCATGTAGACACAGCTTGACGCAAACCCAAGAACAAATGATTAAGGAGTCCAGAACCAGAAATGCCATCCTCCGGGACATAAACACAAATCTGGAAGAACTTGTGTATATAAAAACGATTTAATATATTTCAACGTTCCATTAGCTCAAGAAATCTATATCTGTATTAACTGATATGACATTGTGTGTATATTGTACTCTCTTAATATTATAAATAACTCTAAATAAATGTGAATGTTCTTAATGTTTTATTCATGGATTACACTTGCAATTGCAACTGTTATAAAAAACATGCATATTATAATTATAAATATGTTTATAAAAATACCGTACACAAAACAAGAGATGTGTTTGTCAGAAACACAATGCCCCCTACTGCGCCGCTTTGAAATAAAATTTATATTTATCATTTGGCAGGTATAGAAATTATCTCCCTTTAAAGCTTGTTACTTCCCTTGGAATTTTTTTTACCTTTGACCTTGAGGATGACCTTGACCTTTCACCACTCAAAATGTGCAGCTCCATGAGATACACATGCATGCCAAATATCAAGTTGCTATCTTCAATATTGCAAAAGTTATGGCCAATGTTAAATTTTCGGACAGACACACAGACTGACAGACAGACAGACGGACTGACAGTTCAACTGCTATATGCCACCCTAACGGGGGCATAAAAATTGCATCAGTACATAACAGTTTTAACATACATAACCGTTTTAACGGTAACTAAAAACTTGATTATTTAACAGAGCATCATTTCAATGTTGTCTTTCAGTAAATGCAATATAACATTTAGCAAATATATTTAATTTATTTACTGGTAAGCTTCTAGTTTTTTATGACAATAACATCCATATTGATATACTCAACACTTTCTATATTAGGTAAAAATACATTTAAAAGCCCACTCTTTAATGTCACTCTGATGATTCTCAGTACTGATCTCCAATACCCTCCAATAGAGCTGATGGTCAGTTAGTAAAACAAGAGGGCCATGATGGCCCTAGATAGCTCACCTGAACCTGACTTGGAACATGTAATAACAAGGTTTTTCAAGCTTTGACCTGGTGACATAGATTTTAACCCCACATGACCCATATGTTAAACTTTGCCTAAATATTACCCTAACAAACTTCCTTCTAAAGTATCATTATTATTGAATCAAACATTATGGGCACTTGAGTGTTTACAAGGTTGTTGTAAGATTTGGACCTCGTGACCAAGATTTTGACCCCACATGACCCAATGTCAAACTTTGCCTAGATAACATCAAGAAAAACATCCTGGTAAAGTATCATCATTATTAGACCAAAATTATGGCCTCTAGTGTGTTTACAAGGTTTTTGTACGATTAGACCCCATGACCTAGATTTTGTCCCCACATTACCAAACGTCAAACTTGGCCTAGATATTGTCCAAACAAACATCCTGGTCAAGTTTCATCATTATTGAACCAAAACTGTGGTGTATGGAGTGCTTACGAGGTTTTTGTAAGATTTGACCTAGTGACCTATATGTTGACCCCTCGTGACCAAACAAAAAAACTTTGCTTACACAGTGTTAACAAGTTTTTTTCTTTTTCTGACCTAGTGACCTAGTTTTTGAAACAGCATGACCCAGTTTCGAACTGGATCGAGGTATCATTGGGACAAATCCTCTGACCAAGTTTCATGAAGATCGGACAAGAAATGTGACCTCTAGAGTGTTTTCAAACCAAATGTGGACGGACGGACGACGGACAAAGACCGATCCCAAAATCACCTGAAAGTGTTTATGTGGCAAAGTACCTTCAGTTTGTTCATGTGGAACAGTACCTTCAGTGTAATTGGAAATCAGAGCTCATGTATAGTATAATCGGGAATCTGAGCTATATGATCTTTTCTTGAGCTCAGATAATATGTCAAATATCAAATTAATTAATAGCTCAGATTCCCGATTATACTATACATGAGCTCTGATTTCCAATTACACTACACGTGAGCTCAGATTCCAGATAATACTATAAATGAGCTCAGAATCCCGATTATACGATACATGAGCTCAAATTTTCAATAACACTTTATATGAGCATAATTTTCTAATTAAACTATACATGAGCTCAGATTACAAGTGATACCATACTTGCCGCCGTCTTCGCCGACGTCAGGGTATATGTAGTAGGGTAGATAACAAATCCGCGAAAGAAAAATCAAAGTATCTTAAATTGGGTTGAATGCTAACTTAAAATGGAATAACATGACTTGAATATCAGTGAAAAATATTTCCTTTAATACATGTATCGTGTGTGAGTTTTATCGACTCTTGGTACGCTTGGACTTCCTCTATTTACCAGTGAAATACCACCAGCTATCGCTTGTAGATCTACTATGTAATGAATAATTACCAAGAGCTTGATATGTTTATAATTAGGTGCGTAATTTATTTTGATTTAAATGATGCCCGCTAATAACTATTGTGTCGGCTTTTTTACTATCTAGGGATTGCCGTTAAAAAAACAACTGATAACGAAGATGGCGATATTAATTGACAGCTGTTTCATTCATGGTATAGTGAACTGGTAAACAGCGGAAGTCGAAAAAGACGTTAAAATACGAAGACCACGAAATATTTAAATCCAGATCTTCCATAGAGCGTACAGTTTAAGGATGTCTTATCATTCTTTTTTAAATTTTTATTTAAAATCATTTGTATTAGATACGTTTTTTTTCTTGCTAGTAAACAAACGTATCTTCAAGGGCATCTTGGATTCCTTGATTTTTTTTTAATTACTTCCCTTCGCAATGTTTGCAAGAGTTGTCGTGCTTCAAATGCCGGTAACAAGGTCTAAATGATAAGCAGCCACGTTTGTCCCATGTTTATTCATACAAATTCTACATGTAAGCTTTTTCGAATCTTTGTAATAAACTATAAGGTATTCAATGTTAGACATAGATCTACTTTTAAACTTCCATACGTGTTCTATGTTTCTGTTTTTTCACAGTTTCTTGATTGAATGTTTCAAACTTGCAACAAAACCGTTTCATAACATAATGCATAAAGACGCATTAACTAAAAATAATTAAATGCAAAACTTCAATACGTCTTACTCAATGAAGATAAATTACGCTAATTTCAATGCAAACCATTTCTTTTGTGATTAATGCGTTTTATGTTTACGCTTATGTTCAAACGCGCTTGGTGGAAGTAGACTTAGTACTATGGACGTTTGGTACAAATGGAGTATATTTCCTCGACTTACTTAAAAGGCCTCGCTAGTGACACCATCTGAAGCGGACATATAGGTTACTAGTAGTTTGCACTAAATCCAGTTCTTATAGTTTCGCATATGAAACGGCCATCGTTGAATGCATTATTCTTGCCTTTACGTTATTTTAGATTGTGCAAGCCTGGTATCAATTTGGAGATGAACATGTATTCTTTCGTAAAGTTAAATAAAATAGCTAAGCCATGCATGAAGAAATGGTTTCGGCAATGAGATTTCAACAAAGGCACAGTACTTTAATAAACGCACGCTAAACGTTCATTTTCCACGTAATATTCAATGGAATGCGCCAAAATGTTGCAGATACATACGATACAGGAAATAACCACACAAGTCATGGTTGCGATTGTCACGTGGCTTTTTAACCAAGAGAGAAAACAAACTCTTGAAATAGGCACTGCTTTCGAATGGACTGCTGTGGAAAATAGAATGATATATAGGGGAATATACCCCCCCACCTATACACGATTGTTACATGCGTGCTTATTACCGAATCTTTATTAATATATAAGTGGCTTTAAGGAACAAGCACATGTAACGTTTATGTTATCCATCATTCTTTAAACAATAGCACATTGACGTAAATGGATCAGCGGTGTCTGTTAAGATTTTCGTCAACTAATTGTCTACGTGAATTAAATACATCAATAACATTCACGCAAATTATGTAGTAATGGTGATTTGCTTATATCAGTCAACACCATTAAGGCTATCAACATCCTCTTAAAATCAGATTTGCAATATTTCATTTCAAACTTTACTAATTGCATGTACATTTTCAACAGGTGCAATGCACACAGAAATGCGATTATTACTTAGCGTCACACTCGTTTTTTACTCGTTTAGTCAGAATGTCAAAAAGTGAAACGAGTTTGAAAATGTCGTCGGTGGAGCCAGAAGTCCAAGACTCCATGAAGGTCAACAGCTTTGGGCGTCTCGTCGCTCCGCATGTCGTCGCCTTAATTCTAAAGTCGCGAATGTCAAAAATTGCAAAAATGGCATATTTGGTATCATTTTGTCGGGCTTGACGAGCTTAACACGATGAAACAAACGGCATATGTGTACCTTTCTCTACTAAGGCGCTATTGACCCCTCAACATTGGCGAAACGTGACAATTTTCTATTCATTTTAATTATAAAATCGCGAATGTCTTTGTATAGAATGTAATTGGTAATTTATATAACTTTTTTTTTATTTTAAAAGCAATTGTCTTTAAATTTTGCAAATTGATAGATTGCATACATTTCAACCAGCTGTCAAAATTTCATAAATATATCTTGTTTTATACTACATGGTTTGTTATTTCAAAACTTTAGAAGAGATTTTCTCAAAATCACTATTTTTGGACTTTCGTGCATTTAGNTACAAATCCACAACGTCAAATTTGCTGAATCATCTCGATGGTCAGCATCCGTCTGCGGGAAAAAAGGGTAAGCTTTATATTTAATTTACTGACTGATTCACATAGCTATACACTTTTCAAAATGTTAATGATCAACACACAAATATAAATATTATATAATTTATGAATCGCCTTTCCACTAGCATAGATATTTTTTACCACTAGGGGATATTGTTATTATTATTATGATTATTAATATTACTACTACTACTTTTATTTTGTGTATTATGTATATGTTATTAAGTTATACTAATTTTTAAATAAATATTGTTTATCAAAGATGAGTTAATTATCACAGTAATGCCGTTAAAAAACAATGTAAGCACCGCACCGATAAACAACCCAATCAAGTATATATAAATCAATTATGATAGTTAGTTATGTCATTTGGTAGTTTTTAATATTAATAGAAAACGGCCAAAGGGAATTTCGGATACCAAATGACGTCCGAAAGTACTGCAATTTAGATTTTTACGAAAATAGAAAAAAATTAATAGTCAATGGACGGGAAGGTTTCGTTGTAGTGGTGGGCGTAGTGGCAGACTGCTGATTCGTGTGGATTCTCTGTGGCTATCTCTACTTGATATCAAACAGCAAGCTCAAAAACTTTGTTTACTTTTTCCACGTGATAAATGGCGACCGGAAGGAAAAGCTTGGAATGGTAACAAGCAGTGTGCTCGGGCAATGGTTTATTAACCGAAGTCCCGAGGGTAAACAACCACATTAGTCAGTCAGAAGATTTGACCTAGTGACCTATATTTTGACCCCTCGTGACCAAACAAAAAAACTTTGCTTACACAGTGTTTACAAGGTTTTTCTTTTTCTAACCTAGTGACCTAGTTTTTGACACAGCATGACCCAGTTTCGAACTGGATCGAGGTATCATTGGNTTTTCCGAGAAAGGCCGATTTCCCAACTTTGTGTACAGTTACTAACAATGGCGTCGGCGTGTTCAGGAAATTTGAAACACATTCATCTTAAATAATGGTGTCTTGTTGGATTATTACTGGATTTTATTTTTTATATTATTTTTTGGCATGCCCAGTAGCACACTGCTACCGCGTTGTTGCGTGGCCTTGTCCTGATAAGAACGGAAATTGTCTGCATTTACCGACTAGGCTAAAGTAATACACGCCGCGGGTATTAGCGTTTTAGCGAGTTCACCTCGCCTTTCACCTCCGCGGAAGCACTCGCTAGCATAAAAAATCCTGCGGAGGGAGCGCGTTTTTTGGGGAAAACGCGGTGACTGTACTGTACTTCACATCTGCATTGGCCTTGAACAGTAGATGACCCCTAGTGAAATTGGGGTCACTTGGTCAAAGGTCAGATCACTGTCACAACAAGTGTAAACATCGTTTCCGATCAATAACTTGTCAACGAATTGACCGATTAGCTTGATACTTCCCATGTGCATTGGCCTTGGACATAAAATGACCCTTATTGAAATTGGGGTCACTATGTCAAAGGTCAAGGTCACTTTCACATTAAGTGTGAACATTGTTTCTGATCAATACCTCGTCAACGAATTGACCGATTGGATTGATACTTCAGATGTGCATTGGCCTTGAACAGTAGATGACTCCTATTGAAATTCGGGTCACAAGGTCAAAGGTCAAGGTCACTGTGACATTAAGTGTTAATTTGTTTCCGTTCGACATGTTATCAAATGTCAGTTTTGTTGCAAAAAATCCTGTTCCTGTTTCAAGGCCCTGTTTCAGGGGCATATATGTCTCGACCGGGGAACTCGTGTTACTATTTGGATTGAAGAACTCAAGTACAGATGGTTATTCATGAAAACATTCAGGGTTTGGGAATTGGTTAAACCCGTTTGAATTCAATTTAGTGTATTGTCAATGTTTCTTCTGACACCTGGCAATCTGCCGTCCGCTAAACGCTTATAATAGAATCCTATTAGCATTGCTTTAACGTTTATGAAAGTCTATCTGGAGATAACACAAATGTTAACTTTATTGAAACTCAATTCAAGGTGTGAATTACTTAACGAAGTTGATAGACTCAATTAGATTCATGGAATTAGTCTTGAATCATTGGCTTCTATATCGAGTTAAGTATTGAATTGGGAACTAAACCACACAGAAACATGTATCATTTGCTGTCTTTATCAACTTAAGTATTTAATGTGGAACTGAACCACACTTAATGAGTTATCTTTGGCTCTCTGTATCAAGTAAAGCATATCATTGGGTACTAAATCACACTGAAATAGTTATCATTGGCTTCCATATAAAGTAAAGAATAAAATGGGGAACTAAACCACACTGAATAGTTATCATTGGCTTCCATATCAAGTATAGAATAAAATGGGGAACTAAACCACACTGAATAGTTATCATTGGCTTCCATATCAAGTAAAGAATAAAATGGGGAACTAAACCACACTGAATAGTTATCATTGGCTTCCATATCAAGTAAAGAATATAATGGGGAACTAAATCACACTGAAATAGTTATCATTGGCTGTCTGTATTAATTAAAGTATTGTATGGACCACTTAACCGCATTGAAATACTTATCATTGGCTGTCCGTATCAAGCAAAGTATATAATGGGGAACTCATGTGCACTGAAATAGTAATCATTTGCTGTCTGTATCAAGTAAAGTATTTAATTGGGGGACATAAGATCACTGAAATACATATACATTTCACTAATTTGTTTCCGCATTACACTTTCAGGAGAACATATCATTGATTTGAATTTAAACTGTTTTGGTGATTGAATATAGCGTTTTTATTTGATATTACAGTTGGAAAAAGACACCTTACTATTGACTACAGCAGAGATGATAAGTTTCCTGAATGCTGTTGATACAACTTTGAAGGAGCACTTAAAAGATGTTGCCAAAGATGTTGTCGATGAATCAGTGAATGACCTCAGAGTAAACACGGTATTGTGTATTGATAAAATTAAAGGCTATCTGGATACATGTAAGCAAGAGCTCGCAAAACAGGCAGAATTGCATAAACAAGACTTTGATAAGAACGCAGACAAACGCATGAAGGATTATAATGAACTTACAGTCACACGCAATAAAGACTTTGATGAGAACGCAGACAAACACATGCAAGCCTTTGATGCAAACGCAGACAAACACACGCAGGATTATAATGAACTCACTGGAACGCGCAAACGAAAATTTGATGAGCATGCAGATAAACGTACGCAGGAGTATGATGAACTCACAGTCACACGCAATAAAGACTTTGATGAGAACGCAGACAAACACACGCAAGTCTTTGATGCGAACGCAGACAAACACACGCAAGCCTTTGATGAAAACGCAGACAAACACACGCAAGATTATAATGAACTCACTGGCACGCGCAAAAGAAAATTTGATGAGCATGCAGACAAACGTACGCAGGAGTATGATGAACTCACAGTCACGCGCAAAAAAGATTTTGAAGAGATCGCAGACAAACGCTTGAGGGACATCAATGAGCAGTGTGGAAATACCACTTTCACTGAAACATTCTACAAACAATCCTGTGAAGGTATCACTTACTTGTCAGCATGCATTTATACAATTTCAAACAACTTTATAAGCAGAAAGACTCACTTTAATAATCACTGTGCTTCGAACAAATGGAATGCACTTGATCAATTAGATATTTTCATATGCATATTGATATTTAGACGAAACAAATTGGTACAATCGGCAAAAGTATACACAGAGAATGGATAAAAGTAAATAAGCAAGTGTAATTATTATTACACTAGTATGATTCCAATGTTCATATATATCCTAAAAAACATTTGTATTCACCTACGCCTCTAATCATACAACTTATGCAATTATATGTCATTGTAGGATGGAAATTACGCTTTTATAATCATTATGAACACTTGGTAATAAGCTGCAATTTCGATAATTATTGCCACTTATTTCATTTGTAGTTAAAGTCACATACATTAGTATTGTGTAGGTTATTAGTACAGATTGCAAGACATTATGGGATTCTTCCTATTGTACTAAATAAAAAGCATTATTGACAATGGGCTCTAAATGTTGAAGAAAGGCAGGCATACATGTAAACACAGGGGGTTTTCTGCTATGTAAAAAAGGCCATAAAACGGACTCGATCCCAAAGAGCAAACGGACCCTATCCCAAACAAAAAAATCCTAATTTCCAAAAAAGGAAAGAAGTGTCCTATGACTTATGATTATTAGACTCTATATCTCAATTTTATTTGTAATTTTTATCCAAAATGGCCAGGAAAATACCTGTTGTGTCAATTGGTGATAAAAAAATCCCAATTTGGTCCTTTTTGTCGATTTTTTTTCTCAAATTTGCCACTTTTATCGATTAAAAAAACCCAATTTGACCAGACTCCTTTTCCCAAAATGGCTGGA